>VUJU01000219.1:10709-71682 GCA_009835225.1 Aphis craccivora
TTGTTAATGTATTATGGGTGGTGTGAGGGTTCCTCCCCCCACCTTCCATGACACTATTAAATATTAAAACACCCCCGTAAAATGAATCCTAGATACGCCACTGGTTGGAACTACAGTACAACCTGTCAACGCCGTCACAATCGTCGCCAAGACTAACATAGCTACCATCCAATTGATGGTAAATTGGTAAGCACAATAAAAACTAAGTCAATAATTTGGTTTTCGAATACATAATTATTACATTAGATTTTATCATTTTTATGATGTGTACAATAATATAATAGGTAGTTTGTCAATTAATATTATATAAAACTAAAAGTGTTTATAGAATATAAATTGGTAAAATAAATATTAATATATATATATATATTTGTAACATTTCATATATATTAAATATATTATATACCTATAAAATTAAATCGATTGATTGTTGAGATCTATATAAATTTTTATTTTGAATACACGTGTTAATTAAATCGTTATTACTTTATAAAAAACATAAATATTTATCGAAAAAAAAATGATGACATGTTATTATAGTATAATATACTTATATACAATATACATATAAAGAAATCAATAATACTTATTCGATTACAGTCATGAGTCAGGAGATAATACAGTGTAATGAGTTACATTGGATTTTGGATTTTATCATATAATTTATTTATTTTAATTTATATTATTCAAGTACGAAGTGTTTATACAATATTTATGTATAATTACGAGTATTTACTTCAATATTATTATATTATATAAGAGGCAAACGATTGATTATTAAAATATATATAATTTTTATTTATTATTATTAATGTGATAATAGATAATTACTAATTAAATTGTTATCATTTCATTATTATTGTTTAACAAAATTATATTTTTAATAATTATAACTTAATTGAGTATGCAGAACATAAAATGACGTCAAAGTAGAAAATATACGTTTAATTGCGAGACTAAATAAAATTAATTTTTACATGGGTAAATAGTAAATACTAACAAATAATAAATACTTTTGATACACTACACACTATACACAGTATAATGACGCAAGAATTTATTTTTCTAACGTATAATCGACCTTAAAAAAAGTTAGTAGGTTAAATTTTTGATTAAATTTAGTTTATCTGCTTTATTTTTCGATTGTACAAAAAGTTACATTTAAAATATTATATAATTGTATTAACTGACCGTGTTTTGTATTGTTTCAGAATTTTTAATTCACAAAGTCACCACTCCCCATGAATTCTAAGTTCAAAATGCCATAGTCTAAACACTCTAAACAGGACATAATAAATTATAATTATTATATATAATTTTATATTCAATGTCAATTAATTTCAATACTCAATACTATATCACAAAATAAATATTTCGTCTTAAGTTGCTTGTTTTTTATTTACGCTATAAATGTAATTCATAACAACGTGTTTATTTCGTAGGTATTATAGTAAATTTATGTTCTAGCTACCTAGCTATATGTTAGGACATTAGGTATCAAAAAAGTTTTGTTATATTTTATAATATTATTATATTGGTTATACACAATATATTAAAAAACAACTAACAAGCAAAAAATATCAGAATTATCCTCCAGACTCTGTTCGAAACGTTTAAAGTACGGTGAAATGTAAGCAATATCCTATCGCAGTATATATTTATTTTAAAATATAAAGTTATAACTTTATTTAAAATGAACAAAATCCGACGTTATAACACAATAAGCTCTTACTCGTTCTATTTATGAAAATATATTCAATGATAATCTAATGTGAACTCTTGGCAAGATGTTTAAAGTTACCTAAGTACCTACCTATCTACTTAATATGCTTGTTTTTATAACCTTATTAATTATTATAATATTAGTTTTTAATTTATTGTAATATATTACTTTGAATTACTGTTAAGTATTAAATTTTATTATTTAAAATTACGACGAAATCCGTAATATTATGATAATTATATAAGAAATTTTTCGATATTGTTTATTTATTTTTATTTTTTAGGTAATCATAAAATTAAAAAAAAAATGAATACAAGTTTTCTCATAAGCAATTGAAACCGAAATTTTAAACATAGATTTATAATCAATATTTTTATATATAGTTCAAATGTTGACAAAATTAAATACTTAAACAAATAATAGCAATTTCGATAGATTATAGTACTCGGTATCATATTTAAGACTCGGTTCTTACTCGGTACCCGGCCTAATACCTACATTTTTACTTGACACTTACTCGATACCCGGCTAAATACTAGTTTTACTCAACTTGACTGACAAACTGGCAATTTTATTAAACTATTAATTATAAGGTTTTATTTTTTTGTTTAAACTGTTTAAAGACTTCAAACATTCAGAGATTTTAAATTATAAATTTGTATTGTGTGGCATTTATTATTTTATTATAAAATATTTACATTTGACTTTTTAGTTACAAATTACAATATTCATTATTCAATATTGTTATCTATTGAACAAAATCGTACATAGTTATTGCTTAATATCTAAATTCCAAACAACTGGTATTAGTGTTGCACTAATAGTGTACTAATTTGTATTAATGTTGGCTCATGGCTGAGTACATACTCAAACTCATATAAGTTTTATTTTTGTTATTAAATTATAAATGAAATAATAACAATTGTAATTATTAAATTTTTCCAATTTTTTATTTATTAAATTGTACAACTACCCAGTACCAGTACTGAGTGTTTAAAGACTTAATTAATATTATTTATAATTTCTGAATCACATAATTGATTTTGACAAACCGATTGTCACGACTCATGAGACATTATTACTCCGTTCATCTGTTTAATATTTCCTCTATTTTAATAAAATACCTTTGTCGATGTCTCTCTCACTGGCCTCTGTTTTTTTTTTTTTTTAATATATTATATTCGAAAGATTTTTCTATTTGTCTTAAATTTTGCCCTGTTCAACAAGGTGTCTCAAGATCTTTTGGAATATATCTGCGAGCGTTATACATGAATGTGTATTATTTATTATTTATTTATATAATATATACTTTTAATTTCTGCGCAGTCATTATTATTGGTATTTGGTGGTATACTGATATGTTGTAGACGTTAAGTATTATAGTTTTTATACAGTTAAAACGAAGCTAGTTCGGACTCTGAAATGCTTATGAACTCAAACCATAGGTACGTCGTAGTCCGACCCGTCGACTAGAATTTAGAAAATCAGTGCGATAGAAACATAATATACAGAATAACATGGGTAGTACCTACATATATTATATGTATATACTCTATACAGTATAGTATAAACTTTTTATATACTATATATATAGTTAGCGCCATTTATGTTATGAAAAGACATACAAAATAAACAAATTTGATATATACTAGGTATATAATATAGGTTAGATTAGGTTAAATAACTGGAGGACGGAGAGGCTGAGCGGATTAAGGCGTCGATTGATTTTTCTCACTCTCTCCCTAATTCACTTATAATTTCAGGGGCACCAATACTTATGAAAGAAGTTTTACTTCCCCAGAGTATAATGGTGGGCTCACACACTCGCTCGTATTTTTTTAAATATAATATTGTATTTCTTTCGATTTAACTATATGAGCATATTTTACTAATAAAAAATTTAATTTTTCAATAATTGAACTTTTGACGAATTTCATCAGTTTTTTTAAATACTATTATAAGATCAGTAAAATATATTATAATATATTATTTTACATAACTGAATTAGTTAGATACAATATGACTGCAAGAAGCACTAAATCGGATATTCTCTTAATTTCTCATCATTATTAAACTTATTATTCTTGGATCATTAAAAATTGTAATTTTGAGCAAAATTAGTTAGGCACATTTTTGCTGTTTAAAGTGTAAAAACAATAATTCTTTTACGTGGGATAAATTCATTATAATACCAATAATATTTATACATTTTTCAGTTAGAAGTTTTAGGCATTAGTGAGTATCAAAGTTAATATATAATATTAAAAAAAAAAAAGTAATAAAGTAAAATCTAATCATTTTTATATTAATATTAAATAAATACAATGTAAAATACATTTTTCAATTTTAAAGACTAGAATGAGAACCTATGTCATAAAAAAGGTAATATTATCAAAAAGTATTATAAATAATATGTGATTAATAGAATAAATAAATACTAACAAACTATCATATGGCATATATAATATAT
Organism: Aphis craccivora; assembly: GCA_009835225.1. Lineage (NCBI taxonomy): Eukaryota > Metazoa > Arthropoda > Insecta > Hemiptera > Aphididae > Aphis > Aphis craccivora. Next base: position 14,903 of record VUJU01000219.1, read on the forward strand.
ATAAAAAAAATATAATGTATAAAAATATATTGTTTCCTTATGGCTTATAGGTTAAAATAATAAAATCTAATATTATTGGATAGTAAAACAAAGATCTTACAAATAAATAGCTTTAGTATATAATTAGATAATTTTTAAAACTTATAATTATTCAGGTTACTTTACTGGTATTAGTAAAAAGAAATATTGCTCACATATAGTTCCATCCGTGGTAGCGATACCACAAAAAAAAAATGTATACCTCACTATAATAATCCTAATAAAACTAGTAGTTGAGAATACATATATATCTATATAAATAATTTGGTCATGAAATATTTATTGGGAACTTCATTTAAAGTCATAACAGAATTCATAGTTTGGTGGATCAGCAGGTACAGGAGGTGGATCTTGTGGAATATCTACACCAACTCCTTCAGCATCTAAAAGTCTAAGCTTTATTTCCATTGACAATAATGTTTCCAAATCATTCTCAGCTTCTTTACTTGTCATTTTATTTCCTATAAAATGTTTTAAATAATAAGTACAATCGATATAATATACAAGGTTTGTGAAACAACATTTTCCTCCAGTACTATATTTGTTTAGATAGGCATCATCCTCTGAACTAAATTTGATCATTTTTTATTTTATTGTTTTTATAGCGTTAAATATAAATATGGAAATAAAAATCTTGTACATAATATGAGTTCACTAAAAATATGTGTAATGAGCTAATGCATTTTTAAAGACATTTTAAGTATTTCTGGTTGATAAATTTGGTGCATTTATAATACATACTCAATATATATTATATAAATAACAAATTTGTAATCAACAGAAATCAAAATAAAATAACATAAATTTATTTTTATTTGTTTACTCTGGAGAACATAATCTATGCAACAAAAAAAAGAGATTTAGTGGTGTAGTTTTAGGTTAATATTATTTACCTAGTAATGCATTTATTCCATCAACCCAATAATCATAAACCATTTCATCAGGAGCAACAAAATAAAGGGGTGTTATTTCAACAGAATCTAAAGTCAATGAAAAAGCAAGTTGATGTGTAGATTTCCGGCCTCTATAAACATAAAATTATAAATCCAACTGGAATTATTTATATTACTATTTCCTTAGTATTTATTAATAATGTCTATAAATTTACTTGGCATCTTTCATATGAGGACAGTCTTTACCAGTAAGTAATGCTTTGATGTCAACTACTCCTAACTTATTTGGTAGTTCTTCAATTGTAGGAACACTTTTATCATCGCAATCGCCATAGTGTAAAACTTTATGGTTTTGTGATAATCTTACAAACCAAAACTTATCTTTAACTCTCTAAAAAATAATTTAATGTTTGTAAATTTACAATTTATTCTATGATTTATTGAATATTTTATGATTCATTAACCTGTCCACGTTGTGAATATTTAGTAAATCGAGTCCCATCAACCATGTAGTTAAGTCGTTGTTTTTTAATAAGTTGCACAATCTCGGGTGTAACCAACTCTTTAAGTTGTACTATAGGACGAGCGTGGCTCTCCCATTGTTCTCTAGAAGTACGTTCTTGTTGCCATAAATTAGTTATTTCAGAATAAGTAAGAGTAGATAATTTTTGTCGTAGTTTTTCCAAATTGGCTGGTTGTGAGCCTAAAGCCCTAGTAATTTGTTCTCGTACAACACTTAATACCTAATAATAATAATAATTAAAAAATTAATATCATAGGTTAACTTATCTTTTTTTTTAATACATAATAAAACTTAATTAAAAAAAATTTTAATTTTACTTTAACAAAATCTTCTGTTGTTGCTCTCATTTCCTTCCATGTTTTATTTAGTAATACAATACAAACACAATATAACTCGTGGAAAGGATGATCATGGCTAAAAAATATTTGATGGTATGTAGTAGTTTGTTCACTGGGAAGTTCGCCAATTCTCAGTATATTGCAAAGTAAGCGCACTAATTCAACAGATGATCGCCCAAAAGGACATTCATGTTCATCTGCTCTACATGAATTTTCAAGAACAACCTAAAATGAATACAAAATAATCAGTTAAATAACTTTTTTGTGAGATTTATAACTTACTTTTGTATAAGCATCAACATGATTACGAGCAAAATATACCATACAATCTAAAGCTAACATCCCAGGTGGAGTTTCTGTAAAATCCAATGCAGGGTTTATGTCATATTTAAAACCCAATTTCTTATAATCTTTTGTAAATGGACTAAGTTGTCGTCGATTAGCATCTCCGCCACTGATTGTATCCAACTCAAATGCAATCTTACGTAACTCCTGAATTTGAAAATAAATAATAATAAAAATTAAGTTAAATAAAGATATTAAAATAACAAATGGATATCTACTTTAATTTTTTCATGAGCATCTTGATCTTGTGGGTCCATTTTGGTATTCATTCTTTCTTCAAGCAATCCAAAACACAATGTTTGCATAACATAAAGTTGATGAGCCATTTCAGATCCAACTTCACCAGATGATGTTTGTATGATATTTTGCAATATAACATTACGAACTTGTTTAGTACACAAGGTGCTTGCAATAATTTTTCTTTTAGCTGGATCGGCTTTCAAAAATAAAGCATTTATCAAAGAAAGAGCATTTTGTTGTATGATTGGATTTTGATTTTCAAGACGTAGTACAAGATTAGGAAATCCTACTTCTTTTTCTACTTGACCATACTTAGCAGAACTGTTTAAAACAATACTTTCTAATATAGATAGTGAAGATTGTACAACTTTTGCTTCTTGTGGCCTAGATGTTTGATTATTAACATAGCTGGCAACCATATTAATAAAAGGAGTTTCTAAAATATCCCAAGATACAATTCCATGGTCCATTAACTCGACAAATGAAGCTAGAGCATTAGCTAACATTGCTCCTTGGCATTTACCTGAAACCAAACATTATTCAAGAATTTAAACTATTTAAATTCTAATCTGCACATATAATTATAAGTTATATTAACCTCTTTCAATTAAGCTAATAATCAAAGCCAATCCTTGTTTATTAATGAATTCAAGAGCAAATGTTATATCAATACTACATTCTGCTAACTTTTGCAGGGCAGAAGTTCTTTCATTTTTATCATCAGATCCTTCAGAATGAAGTGTTTGCAAAATGTCATATGCAATCTTTGATGGAGAAAATGCCAGTCTTAACACAGAACCGTTTTTAATTTCATTCCTATTTTTTTCAGTGACATAGTTTTGATTGGTTTTTTCAGAAAATTTTAGTGCATATTGTTCAGGATCAGAAAGGTCCCATCCACTACACAAGTCCTGGATTATGTTAGTTAAAGGTATCTTTTGATTGAATTCTTTAAGTTGTGGATTTTCAGATTCCATTTCAACCGCAATTTTAACAACATTCGCGTCCAACGAAGGCATTTTTTCTGGTTTATTTAAACTCATGAAATATTTAGTCGTAAAATTGGAAAATCAATCCTGAAACAAAAAAACAACAAATATTAGCACTTATCAAGTTCACTTCATTGTTGTAAAAGTCAATAGTGTGTGATTATGAGATAGGATGAAGGGTTAATATGTTCCTTAATCCATTACTAGATAGGTCAGTTAACTATAAATAAACTAAATATTAAAAAATTATACCAAGATACTGGGTTGTAATTAGTTGGTTTTTACAATATGTTAAATTAATTAATAAATAAAAATCAATAACACCTTTGAAGTATCAGCGCCGTCGATTCTTTTGTCACAGAACCAGCAAAATTGAGAAAAAAATTGAATTCATATGATAGGTATAATACTAATATTACATATAAATTGGTGGATGATTAACTTTAAAATTACTTTTTATTGGTCATAACTCATAAATTAATTAACTCGAATCAAATTTTAATCCGTGATATATAACAATAAAAAATGTATATTATATTATAACATTAATTAATTAATAAATATTAAATTGGTTTATATTGTTTATAATGTTTACAGTACACACTACACAGGAATACAGGATACAGATTAAAGAAATAGTTATCTATTTATATTTACTTTTGATATTTGACATTTATCAATTTCTGATAAGGTGATAATCGTAATACAGTGTATTATATTGCCTAAGTATTTCTTTTAAGGAGTTATAATAATTTATTTTCATGAAAAACATAATTAAAACTGTAATTCCTAAACTGCACCGCGAGCACTTTATGAGGGAACCTTGGTCTGGCGACTGGCAGTGTATGGTTCATAAAAAATTATTTAAAATTTATATAATGTTTTTGGTTTTGTTTTTCATTCACAGCAGGGCAGTGGGCATCGCAAAAATAAAGTTTGGGAACCGCTTAACTAAGAAAATATGTTTTTAGTTTATGATTCAAAATTTGAGTTATTCCTACAATTCAACTATAATTTGAAAACAAAATTATCTAACACAATATCCATGTTTTTTTGCACAGATTTAAATTATGACAATTATGTATTATAATATCACAGACAATATCAAATTTGTCAACCCATTGATTATATAATCAATGGTCAACCTTATTTACTTTTTCGGTTTTCCTGTTATTCTTGTATTATTCTTATCAGTAACCACTCATTTTTTAATATCCCCTTATAATTAAATATTTAAATTTTAAATGCTTTTAAATTTAGTTAGGTATAATTAAGTCGTGTACTCGTATTGCATCGTTCAACATTAATTTATCCTGAAGTTTTGGTATCATTTTTGTTTTATGTACTATTTTTATTAATATGATAATTATGTTATTTAAACATTTTACTTATGACTAATCTGCTTGCATAAGTTTCTTCGTGTTATGTTTTATGTTATCACACAGCTAATTGTATTTTAATAGTTTTACATTTTTGAAGACATTATATTTAAAAACGTTTATTGTGTGCCAGATTGAAAAAAATTACTTATAGAGGATTTTTTAATTGTCTTCATATTTACATCTGAAAACAAACATGATGTTACTAAATTCATCTGCTAAGCGATTATATTTGTCTCTGGGTAACGTCGTAAATTATTCTTCAAGTAAAAAGTACTATGATATTGTTATAACTGGTGGCGGCATGGTTGGCTGTGCAATGGCCTGCAAATTGGGTAACTATTTCTCCAATTATTCAGATTTAAGCATTTATCAATACCTATTAAAATTAAATTATATTTTAGCTAAAGAACCTGCATTGCGTGGTATGTCTATCCTCCTATTAGAAGGAGGTACAAATCGTAATCAATATGATTTCAATGCAAAGAAAAACACACTTGACAATTCTTACAGTAATAGAGTCTCAGCTGTGAATAAATCAACTATACAACTTTTACAATCGGTTGGAGCATGGCAAATTATTAGTGACTTAGGACTTTGTAATGCAGTCAAAGAAATGCGAGTAAGAATTTTGAATAATTAAACAAGGCATTTTCTATACTACTTGATCTAAATTTTAGATTTGGAATTCTGGTGGAGGTAGAAGTGGTGGTGTTAATAACATGTTAACATTCAATAATGATGATGATTTAGCATACATTGTTGAAAATGATATTATTCTTGGAGCATTATATAAACAAATTAATGAAGAGCAAAGTATTACTGTAAATTACAATTCCCGGGTTAATCAATGTAGTTTACCAGATTCTCATAAAGATTTAGCTACTGTAAAAGTGGCTAACGAAGAGACTTCCTTTGAAACTAGTCTTTTAGTAAGTGAAACATACTAAAAATTAAACTTAAAAATATGTAATAAAAGAAAAAATTTTTTTCCTGCATTCTTAGATTGGCTCAGATGGATATGGTTCTAAAGTACGTTCTGCCATTAATGGTCAGCAATATATTAGTTGGGAATATGGTCAACGTGCAGTTGTGGCAACCTTGCGTATACAGTCTGATGAAGTAAAAATCTTTTAAATTATAAATTACCTATTTAAAATTATTTTTATTAAATAGATTGTGTATCTTAGGATGATATCTATAAAGGACACGTTGCTTGGCAAAAGTTTGCTCAGTTAGGTCCACTGGCTGTATTACCTGTGAGTTTTCAATCAAATTTATTATAAATACAAGTATTCAATATCTATATTTTATGTTATAACTTTTATGAATGTTTTAATATTTTGATTTGTATTATCAATAACCAGTTGGATAATAAAACATGTTCGCTAGTATGGACAACAAGTTATGAAGAAGCAAATCGCTTAGCGGAATTGAATGACAATGAATTTATTGATGCTTTAAATGATGGTTTATCGGTAAATTTTTAATATTTTAGTTTATTACTATCAATTGTTTCATAAATTATTGTACATGGATTAGGAAGAAAAAGAATCTAACAACAGTAGTTTACTATTAGCAGATGATGCTGCTGGTATAGTGTCTAAAGTACTCAATAAGTACTGTCAATATAATAATGATAATCAAAACAGAAAAATAAAATCTACTCCACCAGTTGTCATTGATGTAATAAAAGATAGTAGAGCATCTTTTCCATTAGGCTTTGGGCATGCATGTCAATATGTTGGTCAGCGTGTTGCTTTAGTTGGGTAAATTATAGTTTAGATTTTTAAAAATTAATTTTTTGATTTTATTTTAAACTAACTTACTCAATATTTACCTTAGAGATGCTGCTCACAGAATACATCCATTGGCTGGTCAAGGCGTTAATTTAGGTTTTAATGATGTTATTGAATTAAGCAATCAACTTAACCATTCAGTATTAGCAGGCGCTGATATTGGTATGTAATATATACTTAGTATCATAGTTCATACTAGTGTTTCTCAACCAGTGTGTCGGAAAATAAGTACAAATGTCTCACAGTGTATTTTCTCAAAATATTCAAACATTTTTGATATGATTTACAAAATCTAATAGGTATTTAATATAATTTCTATAATTATTATAAGATGATATCTGTTATCGACATATTTTATAACACCAAATAATATTAAATATTACAATTGGCAATATTCTTATTTGTTTATTTTGTGTCGCAAAGTATGAAATATTGTTATAGTGAAGCGACATAGCACAAAGGTTAAGACACATTGGTTAATAGTTAATACTATCATTTACAATATATTGGTTTTTAAATACTAACATCATGTTTTAATTTATAGGAGATCTGAATGCACTTTTAAATTATGAAACTGCAGCACAGCGTCATAATGTACCTATCATGTTAGGTGTTGATGCCATTCAAAAAATTTATGGTAGCAGTAACAATATTGTACCACCTGCTATTACAACATTAATACGTAATGTGGGACTTTCATTTTGTCAATCTGCTTCCATAATTAAAGTAGGTATTTTTAAGAGAGACTATACTTTGTCCAATGAGAGAACACGTGAATATTGTAACTTCTGTGCATCCTCACAAGAGTTCAGAGTTCCTGTCATCAAAACTAGTTCTACTTTGACAGGTGCAACATAATAATAGAACTAATTTTTTTTTTTGACCATAGAATATTCTTTCATTGGACAGAGTTTAATGATAATTCATGTTTACATATTATATAATAATAATTAATGTTCTTGTTTTATTTTCCAACAGAAATTGTTAAGCGACAAAGCATCTGGACTACCTGTATAGTTACTGTTTCAATGTATCCAAAAAAATTATTTAATTTGATGTTTATAACATATTGTGTTAAAAATTAAAATTGATTTATTTGGTTATATTATATAATAGTGCAATAGTATCTCATTACTTTATATCAAAATTGTATAAAAATAAAGCTGTTATTATTAACTATTTTTTTTAAAAATACTTTTGATGTTTGATTATTTGAAGTACCGTCCATTTAAATGGAGCTTGATGACATTGGAATTTTTGATTTTAATACTTTAAATTATGGCTGTAGTCCTAACATTTCCTGATTTGTAAAATTTTTCCATTTTGAAATAATATTTAATAATTTAATAGAGGTTTATGCCACTGCCATAAAGACAAGTGACTACTATATATATTGTTAAATTCAGCTATACTCTATTCCAAATGAGATCAGCCTTCAGCAGCCAAGTTGTGCGCATGAGCCTGGCCTAACAATACTAGGTGGGGGAACCTGACCCCCACAGGACGAAAACTGGTCGCCGCGCAATGCTGATCTCATTTGGAATAGAGTATAGAAATATGAATATTTAACTAATGAGAGGAAGACCCATTGCTTCCAACTAACAGCTCTGGATTTTGGATTTTGAGGGATGAAGGGTAGATAATATGTAAGAAAATATTTGATTTAATATAATAATAAGAAACCTAATGATACTATATTGATTTTGATAACATTTAAAAATTATTTATTTATTTTGTAATTTATAAAATATATTATATCTCTTAATAAATAAAAAACTATAATATTATAATATGCATTACTATAGTTATCAATATTTTTTAATAAATACAATAATTTACAAATTGTTCGGACGCTTAATCATATAAAAATATTTTACCCTATAACCATTTTTATATGCACATCAAAATTATAATTATAATAACGTAATATTAGACCAACGAAGCAAATGAGCTGAGGCAGCACTTTGTAAAATAATATTTAAAGACGTAAGCACCACAGTAGAGGGACAGTGCCGGTCTCCGAGTAAGAGACGGCATATGTTTGTAAAGCGATCCTTAGAGACTCATATTTTTTTGTGTTTGTTTTATGTTTAATAAAGTTGTTCCAAATAGTGTTAACTGTTCATCGAGAGATAGGTATACTACAGCATATAGCATGTGCCAAACTGCCAACTAATAATAATAAACAAAATTTTAGGTACTTCTTTTCAGTTTAATTTTTAATTTATGAATTATTAGGCCACTGTAGTATGCAAAACCAACGAATTAAGTTTTTAATACATGTATGAGCATGAACGCCATAAACAAAGAGTAACATAAAAACAGAAAGAAACTATAGAACTAAGACGTCTACGATAATTAATAATTATTAATTTTATTTTCATCGTTCACGAAATGGCAAAATACAAAATACAAATCTATTTAAATTATCATATCGTGGTATTAATATTATTATTTAGTGGTTACTGCAGCGATGGTGACAACAGTGATAAATGATAATGCTTATTCTTATCATTCTAACGCCGAAAAACAAGTAAACCGCGATTTGATTTTGTGTATCAAGTCGTGTATGGTGTTTTTATTTTTTAATACTCTTCTTTTACCTATTAAAAGTTTATACAAATAGTTATTATTAGTTATGCTTTTATTAAATTAATTCACTTATATTCACTTATTAGTTACAAGTAGTTGTAAATTTTTTCTCTGTCGATTTTTGACTTCTTGTAAGTGAAGTATCAATTTAATAATAATTTTGTGTGTATTAAATTGATTTGTTTGTATATAGGCGTTAATTTTTGTAAAATACTAAACTTATTTAACATTAGTATATTTGTATATTTTGTACAATTATTACTTGATAATTTATAACTATTTTATTTTCAGCAGCGAGGCTGATTGTAATTTGTTGTATTTCTGAATATTACAATGAGTTCAGGACTAGAGAGCTATGTAAACCGTATCCTTTAAAAAATATGCCTAATTTATTTTTTATAAAGTTCATTGCTACATTGTTGGTTAAAAATTGAAAATTCGCACCGATATTTTAAAATTAATTTAATTATACATATAAATATAATTGTAACATTATAGCTCTACAGAATGAGCAGGGCCATATTTAAGATTTTAGCCTCCCCTCTGTCTTTGCTTATGATTAATGTTGTAACTACTTTGTAAGTAATAATAATTATAGAGATTTTTAGTATTCAATTTAGTATTTGGATAAAATAAAACAAATGCAGTAAAGGGTAAATAATATTATAATAATAAATAATTGTTAATGATATATATTAAATATAATTTTTTTTTCTTGCTTGGTTTGCTGCAAATGTTTTTTTATCACATCTGTATAAAATTTAAACTTTCTTTGACAGTAGCTTCTATGTTTATAATTTCAAGACTTAAGTTTTTCTGAAAACACAGATGATATTTAATAGATTTTTACTCATTGAAGTGTAAAAAAAGACTTCAGCTAAATGTAGGAACATTCAAAGTCACATCAAATTTTTTTTTTTTTTTATAAATTTATTTGTGTCTTATAAGGTTCTAGGAGTGTTTTTTAAATTATCACATTCAGTTTCAAAAGATTCATCTACATCTTGTTTATTGATAGTTCTTAATTTTTTTACTATCGTTTTAACTTATTTCTGAATATCATTCATTTAATTTTAAAATAAAGTTATACTTAGATATGATATTGTCATAAACTCATAACCATATTTTCTTTTGTTAAATTGTCACAAATTACGTAAAATGTATTAATTTTAAAATTAGTGTTGGTGATTAAATGTTAGACCACAGGAATTCGATTGATCTAAATGATTTTTTCGTTTTCTTTGTTCATTTTCAAATTCAAAAAATTTTTATCAATCTACAAAATTTGTTTTTTCTGCATCTCCATAGGTTTATAACATTTCTTGTAAATATTTGACATTATCAACTAGTTATTTATACAATTTTACTATAGTACTCAAATCCATTTAAATACACTATATTTCGCTCATATTAAATGAATGTATGAAGTACATTATTCCAAAACTCAGTTATAAATAATGTTTCCAGTCTATTATAATATTCGGTGGTTGTTGATTGGAAACCAATAATTCACAATTTATTTATATAATATATGTTTATGAATTGTTCGTATAATTTAATAATGTTTCCAAAAAAATGTTCTTAATTTAAAAATTATAGTCCCTAACATATTCCATGGGGTACTATTGCCTTCTAAACCATCTCTTAAATACTTCTTTGAGAATGAGCATTATATTATCATTGGTATATTATGATAAATTTCAAACAAATTTTATAATAACTGATTTAGTTGTATGGTATACTTTGATTGGTCATAATATGGTTCAAGTACTATATTTCTTAATATATTATTGTTAGATACTGTTTCTATTATAACATCAGATGGCAGAAACTTTGTGGTAAGTATTATTGTTTAATATATATTATATGATTTGATAAAAAATGCTTATTAACTATTTTTTTTTTTTATTCAGGGAACACTTAAAGGATTTGATCAAACTATAAATATAATTTTAGATGATAGCCATGAACGTGTATACAGCCCAAATCAAGGTGTTGAACAAATTATATTAGGTTTACATCTGATTCGCGGTGACAATGTGTAAGTATTTGTTAAAATCATATTATACCTAACCTTGTGTAATATTATATAATTTTTAGCTTATATAAATATTTGAATTTTTGATTAAATAGTTCTCTGATTTTAGAAATATTGTCATAATTTTACATAGGAGTAATTTGATTATGCAGGAAATAAATATTTGTAATATATATAATTTACACTTAACAATATAAAATGTTTAATAATATATTTTATAATGAAATATTAAACAATCATTTTAGATCTTACGAAAAAATAATTGGTCGTTATTAAAGTTATTGACATTATTACTATTATGTATTTATATAAAATTAGGACATTTTTCATTGTGAAATCTTTTTTATGACTGGTAATCTGATTTATAGTAACAACAATTCGCCAATTAAAATAGACATAATTTTAGAAAATTTTCTAAAATTGATGAATTTATTGTTTCCATTAACAATATCGTAAATTTATACAGATGAAATATCAAAGTTCTAACATAAATATTTGTTTAATAATAAAAAATGTATTGAATTATTGTACTTATTATATAATTATTATGTAAGGTTAATATCTATATAAAGTTAAATTATTATTTTTTGTAAAAAACATTAAATATATAACCATATTATTAAGAAAACATCAAATTTTATAGAAACACGTTTCATTAAACACGTGTATAAGTGATTTAAATTATTTTGCATTTTCCTAATTTTTGAATTTAAACTTTCTTAAATTGCATTTTACAAAATAAAACACAAAATGTTTTGTGTGGTTTGTTTATCTAAATATAATAATTTCTCATTACATTATATTATGGTTATTAAAAACTTTGTATGCATGTCTTATTTGCTCCTAATGTTTGTAACATTGAATAATAATAATTTTTTTTTAAATCTTTAAAATTATGGCTTAAATATAACAAATCATTATGTTTCATTTAACTATTTTTCCATCCAGTATATTAATTAACAAAATATTCCTGTTACCTATACTAATTTTTGGATCTGAATGTTGTGTGCAAAACTATGTTTCAATTTATTTCATGTGTTGTTCTACTAATTATAATTGTTTTTAATAAGTTTAGATCATTCTTTTTATGTAATTTAACTATTTTAATTGTACCTATTTTTAAATTCATTTGTTTTGCTATAATTTTATCTATGATTTTTTTATAAACAAAAAATATTAATTTTATGTTTGTTTATAGTTGATAATGTATATATTATTTTAATAAAAATAGTCATTAACTTTTCAGTGCTATAATTGGTGAAGTAGATGAAACAATGGATTCCTCAATAGATTTGAGTGCAATCAGAGCAGAACCTATTGGATCAGTAGTATTTTAAGACATTTATATGATATTATGATATTTTATTATATTACGAATAATTAAATGCATTGATCCTGTTATATTAAGTAATTGTTACTATTAAAGCTATGATAGTAATATAAATATAAGGGCAAATATTGTGTTTTTATTGATTAAAAGGTACTTGTAATGAGACATTGATTTTATGAATTATGATTTCCTACAATCAAATATTAACAGTATGGGCTAAAATAAATATTTCAATTTTGTAGTTATTATTAATTAATAATTATGAATTTCTTAATAGATGATATATAACATAAAATTTATTACATTTCAATTTAACTTAGGAAAATAATACTTCCAAAAAGGCTCATTACTTCTTCTTTCATCTATCACCATTAAGTATTGAATCTTGTAATGTCTATTAAAATATATGGGTTCTATGTTTAAATTTGGTACTTACACATTTTCGTAAAATTTACACTTTGTTTTAACATAAATTGTTATCTACATACTATATAGGTGGTTTCTTTTTAATAGACTTGAGTAGTGTAATACAACATTGAAACATAAATAAATCAATGCCTAGCACCTGTATCATTTACTCAGACTTCAGTGCTGGATGTCTGTATGTATTTAGGTTTTCATTGTTTAAACAAACATTTGGTTGTTATAATCGTCATTATTTGAGTTAATACAAGTATCTAGGTATTTAGAAAAACATAAAAGAGTGATCAGATGAATGACCTAAATATATTATATTATAATCATATTCTTATCCCGTATCCGTGTTATTTAATAATTGATGTCTATTTAATTTATTTTTAATTATCTACTTTACATTAAACTAATATTCACACAAAATTTATTGAATACAAATTATTAGATTTTAGTTAATCAAACAGTTTTATTTGAGTTTTGGTTGATTCTGGTGCTTAGAAATAAAACATTTGTTTTTAATGGGTTTCAGATGTTTGATTTTTTTTTTTAAATATAGGTCTATTACGGTATAATCCTGGGGTAAACTTAAAATTTCTGGTAAACATGACATGTGTTGTGTAATTATCAGCATTAAAATACTGTTATTTGTTGTCATATTAAGACAATTTTATTAATTTTGTCAATGTAGGATTGTAGGCTGTGCCGCAAAATTTTCGGACGAGAACCGATCGGGAATTTTGCGTTATGATTAAAATTTAAAATCATTGTTAAAAAGGTAATCGTAGATGGAAGATAATAGATATGATACAATTTGTGGTACGATAAGCTGTAGTTCGTAAGTACCTATTCTACTAGATAGAAATTCTAGTTCACGAGTAAACGTTGTCGATTTCAAATTTTTGCAACCAGATATATTTACTACGATCATAATGATAATACCAAGAAAATACAAAAATGACCTACTTAAAGCACCCCTACTCATATCAGTTACGAACGATTTATTATTCCTATTATCAGCATTAAGCATGGATAGGTAATTTATATTAATATCTTATGTTGATAAAGTAAAATCTATTTGTTAGTCAGTACTCAGTACTCAGTACTCGAAGTATTATAATTTGTAATATTTTGTCAGTACATCCTTTCCGTGTTTCATTGTTGAATAATCTTATTAATTATTATTCAGAAAGTGTTCACTGAAAGAAAAATAATAATAATAATGTTAAACCAAAAGAATTTGTTAAGACTATGAAATTTTATTTCTAATAACGATAAAAAGAAAATTAATATGCCATCTTTTAGACAGAAATTCTCTGGGTTTTTTAGGCAATTTTCAGCGCCATCAGAGTCCAGAAATGACGAAAACGCTTCAAATCGTTTCATTAAAAAATATCTTAGTGGGTGAGTGATTACAATTTGTATTTAAAGCAAGACAATTTACAATCTACAAGGGTTAGGTTAGTCAATAATCAATATGATAATGAATATATTTTATAAAATATATTAATAATACTTGAAATACATAACAAGACAATTTAAATGTTGGTTATAACAAAACAATATTATTAAAATATAATTTGGTCTTGTTGATTGTTCATTAGTTATTCAAATTTTTAAGTTATGTAAGGAAAGGTTTAATACATACCTAGTAACGTTTGTCAGTATACTCAGTAAACTAGATTGGAATGACTGAATTGGCTTTATATTAGTGTGTTTGATATGGCCCTATATTGCTATTATAAACAAGAAAAAATAAGCCTTATAATTTTCTTATAATCTTGTATACTATAAGTATGTTTAAAAGTATTTTATGTAATGATATTTTGGAATTTATAAGATGATGCGGGAGATATAATATTGACTGATTTTCTTTTTTCCTTAAGATGATGAGGATGTTAAGTTGTAGATTATTTAATTATACGCTTCTTACATATTTAAGTTAAGTTTGAAACAAAGATAGGAATGTTGTTTTTAATTAATTGATGATATTCTGAAAAAAAATGTTTAAAGCGAAAATAAATTTTCCTGATTTGTCAGTATGAATTTAAATTAACTTGAATTCTCATTTGATGTGAATAATTGTTTTTGTGTATTTGGTTTAGATATTAGTATTTGAGTAGTAAATTTCTAAAAAGTGTAATAACTTTAATCTGATTTAAACTTCATATTTTGTTAAACAAATGATTTTAGCCACGAAGTCCAAAAATACGAACCAATTATTTTGCACGGCAGAACTCCGCAAGAAGTACCACCTCAACAATTAGGTGCCATTAAAAGTTATGAAGTGGTATCATCATTGACTGGGCCACACGGTGGTCTTATTTCTGTTAATCAAACAGAAAAACATTTGTCGGCAAGTGATCCAGAAATTAATTTTATTGATAATCTAGAAGAAGACAGCAGTAAGTATTTTAAATTTTAAAAAAAATTTAAATATTAATGATAAAATTAAATAATATTGTTTTATTGTTAGGTAATGGAGAAAAGAAAGTGGGTCCATCAACGAATGATTCAACTGATGAAACTTTGAATGTAGAGTCTAAACAAAATATTTTAAAAAAGCTTAGTGAGTTTCTACAAAATATGCATTTAAAATTGCTTATTATCTATTTTTATAATTCCCAGGACATCCATTGGTAGCTGGTGTTGAGAATTGGAATGTTCCACACACAAATGCATATGGTGCTAGTTGTTCTTTATATGAGGTCCATCCCATAACACATCGCCATACAGGTGATCCAATTGCTGATTGTTTTGCCATTGTTACTAGAGCAAATTCTGCTATAATGGTATTAGCAGATGGTGTTAACTGGGGTGTCAAGTCAAGGACTGCAGCTAGATCCGCTGTCCATGGTTGTGTTGACTATTTAAACAAAACTTTATTTACGAAAGACAAAGAATCACCTAAAAACACTACAGTAAATATTTAGTTATTTTATAGTTAAGTTTTTTATTTTATTTTATTCATTTTTATGTATAATTTAATTTATTTCAAATACACAGGAAAAATAGATATTTTATTTATAAAAGGATGTAAAATATGAAATGAATGAATGTTCTGCTCTTAAATAAAGTATATATAAATTTTTTTAAATTAATTTTTACTTAGATACTTTTTAATGAAATTTATTTTTTACTTTATAACTATTTATTGAATGCAGAAAAATAAAATGTAAAACTTTCAATAATATTTTTGACTACAAAATGTATCTCACCATTAAGGCCATAAGCGTGCGCAGCCTTAGATTTTAGGGGCAGCAAGAGATTAATTCAGCCCACTCTTCAAATTCACCGCCCCATAGTTTTACATTTTATTATTATTGGGTATTAAAATTAAAATTATATTGGTCATTTATTATTTTTTTTTTTTTTGGATAAAAAGTTATACAGTAAGGTACCAAGCCACTAAAGGTGTACTTTTCCACAAGTTAATATTTCCTATTTAAAATTATGGTTATTTTTAGAGCAGTAGTAGATAGGTCAATTAGTTATTTATACTGGTAAATTCTACAATTAAAATATATTTATTAATACTTTACCAAAAAAAAAGAAACAATATTTATAATTTTTTTTATTTACAATGGTCCCCGTGTGCACGCCCATGATTAAGGCTGTTGCCATGTAATTAGGATCAAATTGGTTTTCTGTATAAAATGTTCTTTTATTAATTAATCATTTTGTTTTCATATTGAAATAATTTTTTTTTATAATTGCAGGATGTCCTTGTAACTTTACTGAGATCATTCCACGCTGCCCATAATATGATTCTACAAGAAGAAGGAACTTTAACTACTCTTACAGCAATTGTAGTACTTCCATCTACTGTTGATAATCATTATGTAGCTTGTTGTTGTAATGTTGGTGATAGTTTAGGTTATGTGTACAGTTCTAAGTACGGTGTAAGAGAACTTACTCAAGGCTCACACGATGTTCACAGAATGAGAGATATGAGAGATGTCATGGGAGCTTTGGGTCCTGTTGATGGACATAATCCAGAATTGTCAAACTTGACATTATCTATAACACAAGTTGATTTGGATGACATAGTTTTTATTACTTCTGATGGTGTATCAGATAATTTAGATCCTGTGGTTGGTCATTTTACAGGTAACCATTATTTGTTTTATATTTTAATGATTTTATTTCTAAAATGGTACTTTAACAAATAAAAAAAATATTCATTTAGGACTTCCCAACGTTGAAGCATATCAAAGACACAAGCTTTCTCTTTTGAGAACAGAAGATTTGATTCGTAATGGAGTGTCTGGCAAGGGACCAGCAGTAGATACAGCCAAAGACTTAGTAACATTATTATTGGATTTTGTTACCAGATTAACTGCAGCTAAACGTCGTATATTAGAAGATATGGAAATATATGCTGATGCTAATGGAAAGCCCTTACCTCAAGGAGAAGTCAGACAAAAAAGAAAGGAAATTATTAGAAAAATGTTTGGTGTGCCAGGTAAGTTAGATCATGCTACAGTAGTTGCATTCAAAATAAATTCTGGAAAATAGAAATTTTTAAAGATATTAAATTTTTTTTTTTTTGTTTTTGTTTTATAATAATATGTTGATTTATTATTTATTTTAACGATTTGTTATTTGTTGATTGAGAAAACTGGCCTTAAAAAAGTATTAGGAACCTGTGCAGTTATTATTATATCTTATGTAGTGAATATACTTTCAAAATATGTGAAGATTGTACACATACAAGATTACATAACATACAAATTACTTTATTGAAATAAGCCTGTATTAAATATTTACCCAGTTTTTATGATATCTTTATTTATGCTTAGTGATTTACCAATATGTCTATTAGTGCAATATTGTTTCCGTCCAATGGATTGTTTGAAATAAACAACAAACTTTAATTTAGTCAGCTTATATATGCTATTAAACCTATATTTTATATTTAAAACTCATATGTGTTATATTTTATTATTTTATTTATTTATATTTATATTTATTGATTGTTCATTTATAAGTTAAAACTAACATCATACTAAGACTATTGATATTGTGTATTATTAGTATTTCTTAAAATATATGAGACAAATGTACTTTTATTCCAAAGTATATAAGGCCTAAAAATATTTTATGAAAATATATTCATATCAAATAACAAATATTCTTATACTGTTTTTTTTACATTTACCTTAGAGTATACTTTTTTAATTGACTTTATAAAAAATGAAAAATGATAAAAAAAGAATATTTGTCACATATTAGAACATTATTAGAACACAAATGTAAAATATTTCAAAAATTAATACAGTGAAATATACTTATAAGCTATAACTAACTTTTTAATTATTGTAATTATTTATAAAAATGTTTAAGTATGTAGATACTATAAATAATTATCTTAATTTAATTTGGTATAATATATTTGGTATATTTTTTTTTAATGATTTAGTTTTTTGGTAAACCTAGAATATACTTTTCTATTATATGTCTTATACTCATTACTCTTATATAATTCATTTTAATTTAATAAGGTAATATTATTAGCTACTTACATGATAATGAATATTATTTTAGTTAAATCAACTAAATATTTCATTTATAAAACATATCCCATGGATTGGTTTTGATTGGTTTTCAGTAAATAGTCATTGAATTTGGAAATATACTAATATGTTATCGTGTTACCTATATTAATAATAGTCTAAAATCTTCATCTTCTTCTTCATCAATTTAATAGTTCATTCAATATCAGTTCTTCCATTTATGCCTAGGTTAGCTATTTGTAGGATTATGTTTTAGTCCATGATTGCAAATATTTGGTTACCTACTAAACATATTTAGTTTGGGAAAGCGATAGACAGTTAAGTTAGAATAAGTAACAATTTAAATCAAATACTTACCTAAATATAAGGGATTTATAAATGTTTAACTTCTGCATTTGAATTAAAAACTAACTGTTCAAATAGGTAATTTAATTTAAATTATTATTGGGATTGTTTAATATCTTATAACATTTTATGATTTAATGATCAAAAAGAAAACAATTTAATTCAAAACTAATAACTAATTATAAATACTTATTCAATATACAAATTAATTTCAAAATAATTTTTTTATTAAATATTAACTAGGTATATCTGTAATATGTCTTCAACTTAAAAAACCTATGCATTGAGTACTTATTTTACTTATTTAATATTTATGTTATGCACAATGGCACTGAATATCATATTATTATCATCTGTTTATTCTAAGTGATGATGACTGATGAGTAGCTTACCCTTCATCCTCTTATTCACACTAAAGTTGAGCTTTGGTTTTTTAAAAATGATATATTATGTAGCAATACAATATTATAAAATTAGTATTAGATAAATATTACTATTATTAAAAAAAAAATCCAAGTCGTTGATTAATAACGTGATGAACTAGCTACTTAGTACTCTGTTAAGAATTGTATTGACGAATTTCAATTGCCTCACACCCCTTTTGAAGAGATTCTGATATGTCACTAACCTTACCTGTATATTATATTATTATATATTATAATATTATCTCTCTCTATGTATATATAATATATATTATATTATATAGATGTGTATATATATATATATATATATATATTATTACGTATAAAGATCACTTTATACTATAAGCGGCACGTGGGAGTATTACATAATGTAACGTTATATTTATACGTCTGCATTATTCCTTTGTGTTTGCAGTATCATATAATACTTAGGTACTTGTATGATGTAGGTAATAAATAATAATATATTCAACACGTTTAAATAATGTACGATTTGAACGTTAAATTTGGCGTATAGTATATACGTCTATTAAATTTAACCTCGCACAATTTCGGTAATTTTATATGCCTGTCCGATGTCCAGATGACTGGAATTTTAATTTTACTTCTAATTAATTTATAATGTACCGACTATTTGTATAAGTACCTTTTGTACCTAATATTATATTTAACCTCCGTTAACATTGTATGTATACCTATGTCCTATGTGTATATAATACATTAATACGTATAAGCTTAGATAATATTATAACGACATTAATTTTCTACATTCTTAGCGATTTATAATATCGTGGTTATCGTTGTGTAATCATTGTACCTACTACCTAATACCTATATATTAACTTCGATATCATAAGTTAAACTATAAAGTCGTATTTATGAGGCAGCTATACATCCTACTTACCCATGTATTTATAACATATGTTATGTATAGTAAATATTGACATATTACATTAATACTTAGATAGTCGCCGTAATTTTGTGTTTGTATCTAATCCATCGTCTGCTGGATATCGCTTTTATAGACATAACAATTATTGGGAAATTTGACTTGGGATTACGGAATTACAGATATGGGGCTGTGCTATAGTATCCAAAATACAAACAATCCGAGCATTCCAATCAATTACTTTTCGTCTACTGCTTTCTGCACCTTGACATGTCTCTAACAATTCGTTCCACAGTGACCTTAACATTGAAACAATTAACACAGTTGCATAGCCATAGCCACTAATAGCCATTAAAGGCGGAGCCAACTTATCGAGAAATCCCCCTCCGCCAGTTAAACAGACGTTGATGCAAAGATTTATTAAAATCCTATAAAATATTAGTTATATGAGGGTCATTCTATCACTAGACAGCTTCCCTCTACGGTTTCGCCAGTAGTTAATTGTCAAGTTTAAACGAGAACCAATTTTGAAACTACCAAAATGTTCGGCTTAATAATAATATTTTTACTAAATTTAATTCAGGTAGGTATAAGGTAGGTACTGTACTATATAGTTGTTCAATTGTAGATTAACACCAAATTAATCACAAATACCCAAATGGCTAAATTTTTATTGTAGATTTATAATAATTTGTAAATGTATTCTTATCATACGCCTATAGAAATTACTGAAATTTAGTCATTCCTCCCTAGGGGGGGGGGCACGCCTCACAGGTTGAGAATCCTTGCTCTCCAGTATGCAGACTGCAGCATTAAAAATCCATTATGCCAATAGCCAATGTCCTACTATATACAGCAGATGTGCTACTTCCTCCGTTTTTTTAAGGTTAAGTTTTTCTATAAACTAATTTATACCTATTTCTGCTTCTCTGTTATTTAAAAAAATTATTATTATTAAAAAAATTTGTTATTAATTGTCGTATATGTTGTTATTTTATTTATTTCTAATAACATAATAGACGTGCGTTATACGACAATTAATCAGTCAAAAATAGTTCAAAAAATTACAAATAGTACAAATAATTTCAGTAAATACGTATAGACATACAATGCGAGATCGTAGTTTAGGTATATTCATACATGTGAAGGAATTGACAATAAAGATAAAAGTATGATCTAAAGTAAAATTATCTACTTCTTAGTGATGGAAAGTTTGTCTGGTATAATCGGCAGTATTAAGTAATAAAATATAACTTACGGTCTACGGATCGCCTCAATTGGAATCTAATCGGATATTTACCATACACTTATAATCTGTATATTTGGCAACTTTGCTTAGAAGCAAAAATAATTTAACACGTGCAATCGTACACCTAAAAAGGTACCGTTGATAAGGTCCGCGCGCAATCGTATTGCAGTCCTCTGTAATAAGTTAACAGAGCCAACCCATTTAGTATTAATAAACATTAATTTCACAAACTAATAAGATAGGTAACGTATTATATTATTAGGTAGGTACGTTGTTTTAAGTAATTATAGTGCCTACGGGCTACGGTACAAAAAAAAAAAAAAAAACAAAAAATTAAAAAATAACGAGAAGGTATATTCACCTATTCATCTTCCATATATCACTATGGTCAATACCGCGATCTTGAGTCGCAACTACAGTATCTACATTTATTTACATTTTAAAGAAAAAATATAGGTATGCCTATAAGTACCCGTTTTAGTTGGATAATATACTCGTATTATACTATTTTTTTTATACATAATTATCATACCTGCAGCGCTCCTGTATACATTTTCATTCCAAATCTCTAACGTATAATAATAAAATTAATCTTATTTCTTGATAAACATTTAAATGTTCATTAGAATCTATTAATTATATCGATCAAACTGTGCAAAAATATTGTAATGCGTATATGCTTACTCTATGTCGCGGTACGCGCGTAGGTATTATATAACGACCTAATGCAGATCTAAGAATTTATTTATAAAATTGAATATTATAGGTCAATGACAATGGCATTATGACAGTGGTTATATAACCGTAGGTATCCCTCAGGCCTCAATACCCACGATTTCATGCTATATTAGTATATACTGAGTATTATTCTTAGTAGCCTGTACATAAAATGTGTAAGGTTAGGTATAGGTACTTAATAATTAATTCCTTAAAGATGTTGAATTGTTAAATGAAAACATTTAATTGCTTCTCCCCAGCTCCTTAGTTACGTCCCGCCGATGAGTATAATCATATTACTATACTGTACTAATCACTTTTTTCGAGAAAAAAATAACATATGAGTTTTCAACAAGTCTGTTTTTTAATTTGTTATTTTGTAGATTCTATAGAATTACAATAATTATACTAAATAAAAGCAAGTGTGATTTTTTTTTGGATTATTAATATAATGACTGATACAAAAAAAAAGTTTATATTTATAACTAGTAATTACCTAATACCAAAACCATAATAATTATATTATACCTAAACATTAATTTCAGGTATCAGGAGTGACTAACAATAATAAGTATAACTATACATTTATATTGTTATGAATATGAAAAAACAATTAATAAAAATTAAATTAATGTACATAAATTATGTAGTTACATAATATATAAATTATTAGAACAATTAACAATTAAGTTCTATTGTACTAAAGTAATTTTTAAAATTGTATGTTAGTTAAATTAATTACTGTACTTACCGAATGATAAGGTATTCATGTGTGTGCATTTCACATATTATTATCTATGCATTGTTAAAATAATATGCTACAACTATTATTTCAGTAGATCTATTGAATAAGTTAAACAATAAAATATTGCTATTTGTTCATGTAATTGCGTGTGTAATTCATTTCCGGGTAATATTTTGTATTACGTATTGGCTTATTATTCTATTAAGATTTAAGGTTATTATAAGTAAAGCGTACCTAATACATGTATAGTATTATAGTATATATATAACCGGTAACTATACGAATTGCGATTTATGATGTAAAGTTGAATAATACAAAGAAACACCTATGGATTCAATTACCAGTCTTGTACTTGCACGCATTACACGTCATGACGTATAGGTACCTACATAATTTAAATATTTTGTGGATTTTAAATCGATTTGGGCGTAAATTAATCGTTTTTTTTTTCATCGGTATACATTGTTAATAATTTAAATGTGTTTTGTCAAAGTAAATAGTAGTTTAGGTGTTTTAACTAACATAGTGAATTACAGATAATCGCAGCTAAATGCTTTATAGTCAATAATAGTTATGTATATAATAGGCACAGTCGTCATAGATAAGAAAAAAAAAAATAAAAAAAAAAATTAAAATTAGTTTCACTAATAAGAAACTTAACGTTTAAATCGAAAATCAATAAGTGCATTTATTTGCTAGGATTTGTCGATCAGTTGCTTGGTCTACTGGTTGTGGCGCGCAAGTATTACATAAGACCACAATAGGTAGGTATAGGTAACTCATAAGACATACCGAACTACCTAACTCTACGGTGGCGTGTCGAAAACATCTATTACGTTTTTTTCGATTATACTTTTTTTCTTTCTATTCACGCTTTACTATTGTGTAGTATCTATCGGTGAATAATCATATAGGACAAATAATTAAAGATCATTACAATATATTTTACATCACAAATTTGACACTTAACACTTTAACCATAACTAACTTCACGACACTGTGTGCAATAAGGTTTTTTTTTTGTTTACTAGTGAAGTTTGAGCGTTATAAACATGTTTTTATAATTTAAATTTTAAACGTTTGTTTTTAGATGTTTAAATCATACGTTTTTATGGTATAGAACTGGCAGATACCGCTAAACACACCTACTAATTAGTAATTACTGCACATCATATGTATAATTGTGTATAATATTTAACTTATGTGTTCGGTGTATGTGTAAATTATTAGAATTTTTCTCTGGAATGGTTGCAAACATCTTTCCCACCACTGTAATTGCGATTTAAATCACTATCTCCCTCCATACGAAAATTAATAGTAAAATTGTATGTAGCTTAATCTCAACACAAATACCAAGAGCGTTATGTAACAGTTTAAAAATTACTCATCCGACCACATTCGATTAAAACGTTTTGTCTGAAGTGGAAAACTCAATAAATTTAAGCCTGCAGTGACTGCAATTTAACGGCAACTGCTTACGGCTAGTTATGGTGTGCCTATGCAATTTTATTATTATACTATCGTATGGGCGTATTCACGAGCTAATACCGTCTTTATTTACCTAATACGTTGGTTTTTAAAATTATATATTATATAACAGGTCAACATTATAGGGTGGTGTGTATTTGTTAAATTACATTCTAAATCATCCTGCACGCGTTTCATTTTATTTAATACCTATATATATACCAATATACAATATTGGCCTATATAGATGTCGTAGGTTAAAAAAAAAAATGTATTGCATATTACACTTGCACGTTTAACATTTATATTGATTGTACGTAATGATAATAAATTCGAATTAAATAAGTTGTGCAGTATTATATAATACATAATTCTTATATATTATATATATATATATAGTTGTTTCATTCTTGTTGTTCTGTAATGTTGTACGCGATAATAAAATAATAGGTAATAATCAAATATTTTTTTATTATTATTATTATACGTTTTATTCCACTGGTCTTCCCCGGAGGTTGGACATTATTTCGTATGAATTTCGAACGATCAGTGGGCAGGTGGTGGCGGTAGCCCGGAGGCCCGCCCCTGGCTCGGCGGTGACCACCGTTTGTAAGAAAAACACAGTATTACGTAAGAATATCGTGCGATCGTCGGTGGATGACAGTGACTATACACCTGCGACAACCTTGAACGTTGGGACCGGAACCCGCTCGTCCTAAGAGACTACACGCCGAACAAGGTATATAGATAGGTACCTCTAAACACAATATACTACACACGGTGTATTTATTCTAAAGTGACTATAACTGCTATACGTACGGCGTGCGTGCCTCGAGAATAATTTTTTACTTGGGCATTATACGGACGTGCAATTGACATAAAGCTCATGTGTCTAAAACCACCATATATATACTATAACAACGAATTGTTTTATGCACGTAGCTAGAATATTATAATATTCGGAACATACGATTTTTTTTTTTTTTTGTAAACAAATTCAGCAATGACCAGATGCGGATTTTTTCTTCAAAGGCAACCTACCTGATACCTGATTAAGGTATCATAATATACATTTTGGTAGATCAATTATTTTTAAGTTTTTTTTATTGATATATTATTATTTTTTCTTTATTTGTAGGTTGTAGCGATATAAATATCTAATAATAATGCATAACTACCGCTATTATTATATTGAATTATAATGTTGTACATTAATTATTATTATTAAAATAATTTACATAATAATACACGGAACAAGCAGATTATTTTTGAAAAGTTTTTCAAAAAATCTTCGGTATCCTTCTGGCTTCAATAAAAGGGTGAAATAGAGAAGAAGTATCGTCGTCGTTCGTTGATGACGATTTGAAACTTTTACTTGAACAATTAAAAATGCATTTTTTTTTATGTGTAATATCATATCTATATTCCTGTATAATATCGTAGAATCGTACTGGCAACTTCATAACCTTTATAAGACATACATTTTCGTTATCATGGAGGTTTGGTCTATTTAATTTCACAATACTGTATATGAATCATATTAATACGTAATATTATAATGCATACATAACTAATAACTAAACTAAACTAATAACTAACTAACTATACTTATAACTAATTATTATACATATAAACTCTACAGTAAATTTATTACATTTAATCTGTATAGGTTTTTGTTAAGCTACATGCGTATACTTAAGGAATTATAAGTAAATAGTCCTTAAACGGTTAAAATAGTCGTTGAAATTATTTAAATACCTAAATAAAATAAAAAAGTAATTGACTTATATTTAATGAAACTTTTAAAAATGTATCAAAGGTACCTATACGGTTGCACAGTGATTTTGATAATTAAAAAAAAAACAAATTTTATGTGACGTGTGTTTATGAAAAATGAAAGCATAAGCATGAAAGCCAAAATGAATTAATTTTTGCATTTCTTTCAAATGAAAAAAATATAAGTAGGTAATTTCTATTTATTTAAACTAGATACTTAAAATTAGTAATTACAATATGTTATATAAGTAGGTATTAGGTATAATGTTCATTTGTAATTATGATACTTATGTAGAATTTTTTATTATTATTTTATTTTAGAATTATTTTAGAATTAATGTATTTTTATAGGCAGGTATATTGCATAATGTATAAACTAGATTAAGTTTAATTAATAATATACATTAAACAGTAATAATAAAAATATTAAAAATAAGGAACAAATATAGCTGATACATACAGATAATATGATGTTGATTTAATGCAAGATAAAACATTATAATCAAAGTGGAAAATAATAAATAATAACATTAAATTATATTTGAATTATTATTTGCTATAACTAGAAATCAACTGGTTTCATTATTTGTAAAAAAAAAAATATATATTTAAAAGCTCAAGTATGCGGCAGTGTTTATGAGATCATACATTATTCACATCTACATAGTTGATTTATTATTTTATTTTGAATTGTATGTATAGAATATTTTTTAGTTTTTTAGTTTTTAAACCTTAAAACTATATGTACATAGTTTATTTTTTAATTTAAGTAATTTATGCGAAAAAATCCCGAATTTTAGAAAATTGGTATTTTTAGAATAAAAATATGTACTTATCGTTATTCATTAGTTCATTACCTAGATTCTGAGGATGTATATACAACAAACAAATTTACAAAATATACATATAATTGTGTAATAATAATAAATAAATTAATTAATAAATAAAACTGTAAAAAATACTTGTTTAGTAAGCATAATTTATAAAATTGACATATTAACACTAATTTTTTTAGTTGAGAAACACAATGTACCTATTAGTATATTTCTGTAAAATTATTCATTATCTATCTAATATGAAATTTTAGGTTACCAATATTCTTAAAGTTCGGTTAGAAAAATATGATATTCTTAAAATTGAACTAAATTACTTTCCAATAAAATTGATATTGTTTGCAATATTAAATTCCAAACTACTGTCATTGTTTCATTAGTTAAATTATAAAAAATAGTAAATTTAAAATTATTTTTAAAAATTAATATTATAATATAAGTAACTTAATACTTGGCTTATATTTCCAATGCAAATAATTATATAATAATATTGTTTTCTCAATACTGATTTTGTACAATTGTATACAATATATTTTACTATGCGTATCCAACAATAATGGTACATTTAATGCGCTATAATGTAAATATCGCCAAATAAATCAAATGTCTATATTTGCCATACACAGAAGATTTTTTTAGAATAGATACTTTTATCTTATATTTGGATTTATGGTTTGTGATCGTCATTTATTTTTATGAAAATATCTTAATTGAAATTAATCATGTTTACTAAGCAATTATATGTCAACCTATTCGTATTAGTGTTGCAAGAATATAATATTATTTAATGTATATGAAATGGACTTCAATATTGAGATTTTGCACCTTTATCGACTCCTTCTTTAATACATTTTATACGCCTACCATACATAACCTGTATATATTGTAATTATATAAGGTGCATAAAAATAGTTTCTAGTGTGCTGACCAGCAGCATATTACCAAGTTATACGTAGTTTTTCTATTTAAATTTGTTATTTAAGTATTCTTGGATCTTATTGCTGTTCAACCTTATTAATAGTAATTTTAGTAAGTATTAATATGTTTCAATAAAATATTATAATTATAAATAAATTATATAGGTATTAATTAATTTTTTTTTGAATTTATTTAGCCTAATTTTAAATTTTAGTTTTATTGAGAAAAAACTGGTACCTATTTAAAATTTTTTTTTATAAATTAATGGACAGTTATGTAATTTACTATGATTTATAATAATATATATAAGTTAATGAAGTTATGAATGATTTTAAAATTTTTTTACAAATTAATATTTATAACTATTAGGACCTGGAAGTAGATAAATTATTCATTTTATTTTGGATATCTTAGACGATGATTTTCTAACTAAATAAGTATTTTAGTGCTATATGAATTTAAGAAATTCATTTGTGTTTGAATTTTTTGATTTTTTTAAATTATTAAGTTTTTTTTTTTTTTTTTAAATTTGATCATATTTAATTATTTTCCAATTATTTAAAAGAAGTAAAATCCCGTGGTTATGAAACATCGTATATAACTAATGTACAAAAATATTTTAATATAAGTACTATCGTAGGTACTGGTATTTACCGACTACAAGTTTGAGATATATGAGATAGTAAAAATAAAATTACAAGTGTTTTAAAATTCCATTAAAATACATTGTTTTAGTTTTGTAGGTATTTTTTTAAATAAAAGTATTTATAGCAACTCTAAGGTTGCTATTATGGAAGTATGTTAAATTTTGATTCAGTAATAAATCATAATAAAAAATAAAGTGAGGATGGCCTGTTAATCTATACTTTTATGGATATTTAGTTATATTAATATATTATATAATTATATTGTTCTCATTAATATATTATTTTATTAGTCATAGGTAGGTACTATAGGTAGGTTGGTTGAACTAATTTTTGCTAAAAACAAATCACATAGGTATATTATACTTATATAATAATAATTATTATGTAATTTCATATAATATTACTAACTGTTATTAACTTATAAGACAATTATACCAACGTAATGTATAATAGTCCGAATAAGTTCATGATACCTATAAATGTAATATTAATGTTCATATTTTTAAAATTGTATCATGTTTAGTAAATAAAATATAGTATACACATAGTTACGAAAACTTTAAGTTGTTGCAAATAATATGATTAAAATTGTTAGTTTATATTAAAATATTAAATGTTGTTAAAGTTCAAATTTAAAATATGTGTAAACATTTCAAATTCGAACTTTGACGAGATTTAACATTTATTTAACAATAAAATTATAAATAATCGTTTATTTATCGGTTGAACTAAACTTGTGTTGAGCTTTAATACAACAGTGAATTGAGTATTGGCGTATTATCAAATTTAAAGTTAAGAACATTATATGTGTTTGTAAGTTGGCTTTTTTTTTACAGTATTTAGAATTTTTGGTGATATATTAAGTATTTTTAAATTATAATATACAAATGCATTAGATATTTAGGTACATACTTATTGTACATATTGATTGTATTATTATAACTTCCAAGTTCCAAGATAAAATATTGTAAATAAGCCAACGTATCTGTACAAGTTATGTTCTTAACATGGACGCATCAGCTGCCGGTGGGGCTGGTGTTAAGCTAAAGGCTCCGTAGCAATTTCTCAGATGAATGACCATCTAAAAATTTCTGTAACACACAATATGTTTTATCTTACCATAATCTTCGAGATAAAAATAGTATCTAGCTAAAATTTAAAAACATGTAATAATATTGCACCTCGATTAATTATTGTTGTTATTCAATTTCTAAAGATATTTACTTATAATATGTAATTGTGTTCGAGTTTCAAAAAAATTAGTTCTATATAAATTTAATGTTTCCACGTTTTTAGAAATGAATCGATAGATCAATATTATGCGACTGACACACGTGACTGAACGTGAAAAAAGACAATACTCAATAGTGATTGTTTAAGGTTAACTTTATGTTCGATTAAAATTCATTCTAAAATTAAAGCTAACATAAGCTTGGTTAATTAATGCTGAATTCAAATTTGCTATGATTTGCATGGTTTATAGAGATAGAAAAACAAAATATAGTGCGGTACATCCTTTTGATGTTATATGTTTTTATGAAAAATATAAATAGTTAACAGATAACCATAATATTATTATGATAGATATTTAAATGATGGATAAATTAAACTTGCTCATTATGTTAAGTTTACTGCAACTATAATTGTAGTTAGTTAGGTTTTGGTGGTAGCCCCATCTATCAGTATGATAGGTACCAATTAATAAAAACAAATTATTTTATTAACTTATGTATAATGCATATATATGTTTAAAACAATATTTTGCGGTAATGTGAACGATTTTATTTGTTATAAATATTTTGTGAAATTAAATGAGTTTTATTGCCTCTCCAAAAGTCCTTCCTCTTAAATGTTATAGTTTAATTTCTTTTCGTTAGTGAATTGTTAGTTTATGTTCAATTTCCAATATATAAATATTGGAGATTATTTTAGTGATTAGTATATTAAATGTTTATTGCCATAAAAATCGATTTTAGAATTTTATCGTTGTAAAATCAATATAATATGCTACTTCACTTCAATCTATAAAAACATAGTTACCTAATAATATGGTGTATTATTACAAAAGTTTTCTTTATTTTATTAAGAATTATGATAGAACGTTGTGAATATGCAAAACTCATAATTAATTATTTATTTTATAAATAGGTTTTCCAAATAATAAAAGAAGTCGGTAAATTATCAGTAAATCATTATTATAAATTTATAAAATTAATTAACATGGTACAATGTACCTATGTTTAAGTTACGTAATTTACGATAATTGATAATGATGCATTTATATGTACTTAATCTGTTAATGTCCTTGTATAACTTTGTAAAGCTTGTTTTTAAGTTCTAAGACACATGGCATCACTAATTGTATCAACATATTAAATTCAATTTCATGTACAGTTCTAATTTTAATGCTAAACATTAAACAAATAATAGTTGTGATTTTTAATTACATCTTTCTGCAGTTATAACATAGTAAACGGTATGTGAAATTTTTCCAATTATTTTTTTCAATAAATTACTTCATTTATACTTACTTACATTACATAAAACAAAATACTTAATTTTATAAGGACTTGAAAAATTGAAGACATAACAACAATAAATTATGTATAATATACTATACAGGTAAAAAAAATGTTATTTATTTAACCAATAAGAATACTCTACAAATTAGGATTTTTCTATACACTAAATGGAAAATATGAAAATTTTATTTCAACTTGATATAGTCAATAATAATAAATAATCATTATTTTATGTAAATACATTTAAACATAAAATTTATCTATTTTATAGAATTATACTTTTAAAAATCATTCATAATTTCTAATCAGTTATTACTTATTATAATAATAAATTAAAAGTTTATATTTATTCTTCTTTTACCATAATATTTAATGTAATTGTTAGTATTATTTTTTTAGGTTGATTTAATGAATGATATACTTTAAAATCTAATCTAAACCTTAAATTTGTAATGCAAAGTTAATTAAGTAATACTTTTACAATTTGACAATTTAAGGATCTATGACTATACAGATTATCAAAGAAAAATTAATATAATTCACATGTAAAATAAAGTACCTATTTACTGTGATAATTTATCAATTTGTTTTTTATTGCTTTAAAATTTAAAATAATATTTTAATAGGTACTAGTTTAAAATACCTTTGCAGGCACGTATACAGGTTGGTTTTGGAGTTCAACCCCCTTCCCCTCCCCTCCAAAATAATTTATTTAAAAATTAAGTCTAATTACATCTATTATTATAAAATATTTTTAAATTTGTATTACTATATATAGTACCCCCCCCCCCTTGAAATTTTATTTGGTGCACGTGCCAGTACCTTTGTATTTATATTTGTGTTAAGACTATAGAGTGTAAGGTATGGAATATCAATAAGTCTCTTTACATGACTCTATTCTATTTAACTTTTTTTTTTAATAAATATTAATTTTGAATATTATACTATAGGTACATAATTTCATGTAAGTACGTAATATACACGAATAGCCGAACAGTTAACTCATATCTTACATGATATAGATATAGGTAATTGAACTAAATGGTATCTAATATATTATACTTGTATAGATAGATACAGTCATGTTTTATATTTGAAAAGTTTAATATGGATCGATTAGAAATACATAAAATATAAAATATATTATAATTAGCATAATAATTGTATAGAAGTTATATAAATGATTTTTAGTTAAATGTTAAGAATTTTTTTTTTTTTGATAAATAATAAATTAACTACATACATGTATGTACCTGGTGATATTTTTTAAAGGACGTGATTGTTGTTTATAGATTATTTATTTCAGTTTCAGAAAATTAATTCCTTTTTCCGTCTATAAATGTATTTTAATGTTTTTAATTGTTATTTGTTTCAAATCATATTATTATGAATGATAATTAATATACTTGATTAGCTTAAGTAGTAAAATGTGTACGTAATAATAAAACCGCAACGAAAATTTAATTATTAATTATATATTTATATCTTAGATTATAGTGTGTGCGCATGGCAATGTTCTAGAATGATCGCTCCACGGTTCGTGGGCTGTATGTAAACTGTGGCAAAATTTACCTTTTTCTAAAAGTCGATATGTAAACTGCGGCAATAAAAAAATAATTATATAAAATAAAAAAATATTATTACTATTATTAAAAATTATTTAAAAAGTCGTATAATTAAAAAAAAAAAAAATAATAATAATACAATAGGTAGGTATCTAATTAAAATGTTGTCGTTTATTCTTATAACATACTTTTTTCAAAAATGCATATCTTGAAATTCAAATATTTCACGTATTATACCTAATTGAACGATAAACGTGTATATAGATTATCGTAACGATATGTATATAGTATATACATGTAGTATACATATATAGAAAGTATATAAAATAAATTGCCACAGTTTGTATGATATATCTTATCGTTTTTGTCACAGATTGTATAATCTTAATTTTTTTTGCCGCAGTTTACATATCGACTTTAAGAAAAAGGTAAATTTTGCCGCAGTTTACCATCTCCCGGTTCATGTAACTATCTTAAATACGTGCTACAGCAGCCAAAAGAATATTTTCGTTCGTTGCTTACGTTGCGTGAATATTTTACGGTTTTTTTACTTTATAGTTTATAAGCACTTAACCGCCGCGAGGTAGACGAGACAGCAAATCTTTTTTAACCTAACCTAGCTATAACTATTCGCTGTTTGTTAGTCGTTTAATTGCCATACGTTAATGCTGATTTACATGAAAAAATTGATTTGTTAAATAGTTCACTAAAATTTAATGGACTAATCACAGGCTACTAAATTGATATTGAAGGGACAATAATTTACTATTCATTCTTTAAATATTTAGTTGTTAATACAACCCGGAATTATCTTAGTTGTTCAAGGATCAACTAATGAGTCAACTAGTATATATTGTTATTTAATTAGTTATTATTATAGTTTATTTTCTCAGTGCATTTAAAATAATGGTTTTTCAGTGTATTTATTTTTATACATACGTATATTCATTAAAAATATACCACATTATATTATCTATCTTAACACAGTTATGAAAAATATATATTATACAAACTTAAAATGATAAATTAACCTACTAACCAAGCAATCCCGGATTAAGATAATTTTGGGCTCGGGACCAAAACATTTTAGGGGCCCATTACCATAATCAAAATTTTGATGACCCAAAAATAAAAATATTTCAGACAAAATATATCTATATATTTATAAATTCATTTCATACTTTTTTTAAATACAGAAATAAAAATGTTATTTGTATAAATAATTTTTTCTTGATTTTTGGAAAACAAATTCTAATTATATCCTGGGTATTACCTCCAAAACATCACTCTCTGTACACAAAACCATAAAATTATTTAAATTTTCTTGAGAACTGTTTGTTCTATACTTGTTTTTTATACGAGCTAATTTGGAGAATTCTCTTTCAGTCGAATAATTTGTAATAGGTATGGTATAGCTTATATGAAAATGAAACGTTAATGTATTATAATAATAATAGTATAAGTTTATATCATTGCAAATCTTTGTATTTTATCTTATATAAACCAGGTATATTATATACCAGTATACGATTCAGGCATGTCAAACTCAAAGTATCAAGTGGGCCAAATATATTGGATAGTTTACTACGAGGGCAGCACATAAAAATTTAACGAAAAAAATATTTTATAAAAAATTTTTCTATTTTATTCTTTACGTTTATGAAAACAGCAGGTACAAAAAAAAAAAAACAAAAAATACGAAAAAACAACTACCTACCTCCAAAAAAATTTACACTAACATTTAAAAAAACCAATTTATTTATTTAAGAGTTAGGTGACTACATTTGACATCTCTTTTCTCGAACCAACTTTTCAATTTCAATAGGTCACTTTTAATAGTTACTGAATTTAGACGTGTGGAAGTTAATCTGGATTTAACGGGTGATTGTTGATTAATTACTATTTCATTAATCATTAATGGAAATAGTTGCTCACAATCGCACATTGATAAGTACTACTAAACATAGAAATAATTTTACATGCAAATTTAAAAGTTTCTACTTATCGTACTGGCACAAATTTGTAAAAATCAGGTACACCAGCTCGTTGAATTTGTTTTCTAAATTTGAATCATTTTAAATATTGAAATTGTATTATTGCTAATTTAATTTTTATTTTTTTATTCCATTTATATCGGTAACCGTGGGCCGCAAAAAGATGAGGTAAGGGCCGCGTGTTTGTCATGCCACTGTACATGTTTCTTTTGATTTACAAAATATAATAGGTACTGTTATTACTATATCCAAATATTTCTGATTTAATAAAAAAAAACGTACTATTCAACAGGGGCCTACTATTGTTTTATATCCGTTGTGGGCCCGGGGCCATGGCCCCCCTTTAATCCGGGCTTGTAACCAAGTACCTACTTTTTATTAAAATTATTACTTATTAGTCAAAAGAACCGCGAAAACATATTTTTATAGGTATTAAAATATTATAGGCGTTTTGAATATGCAATACACTTGCGTACGTGTTAAGTATCGCCAGTAACTATTATGTTATTATTGGTATTTGGTTTTCAGATAATTATTATGTAATGACATGAGTCATTTTTAATTATTGTTCAAACATAAAGCTTATTGAAATATTAAATTTATAATCAATAATAAGAAATTCCAATTTTATATTATATTATATAGGCTATAATCGTGCTAAATAAAGTATTATTCGAGGAAATGAGAAAAAATATTTTAATCAATTATACTTTATATATTAAGTATTTTATAGAAGATTTTTTGAGAAAATAAAATAAAATGCTTATTAATTTAGGAATTAATACAAAAAGCTTTATAAAAAAGGTTTATAGATTTTTAAATAATTTATGTCACATTTAACTAAAGTATTGAATTATGATTTTTTAACTGGTTAACTACTTTGTTCTTTTATAAAATATATTTTTTTAATATTCAAATGTTTGATAAATCAATTAATTTAAACAAAAAATATATAAGTAGTGTTTTGTCATAGTTAATATAAAATAGATAATATTATACATTATAGACGTCTTAAATTCACCATTTCATTATTCAGAGTATCATTGAACCAGCAGCTGTTTCTATCCGAAATACCTATTAGTTTTTATTTAAATATTCAGACACGCACTTCGTTAAACAAATTGCTCATATTACACAATATAATGAGTGATACAAATTAGTATTATGTAACCAGTATCAAAATGAGCTGATCAATTGTGTTAATATAATATTGTGTAACTTGAATAATTTCAAAATAATTACAATTCTAAAATAGTTTGTTTTAGATAGCGAGTAAAAACAACAAATAACAGTTTCAAAATTAAGACCATTAGGTACACAAAATTAAAATTTATTATTTTGAGAAGAAATTTATATGATAGGTATCTGGATACTACCAAAATTAAGATTGGAATTTCAGATTTTTTACATGTTTTAAATTGGAAGCGGGGTAATGAATATATTGGTCTAACAATGTATAAGGTATAGTTTTTTTTTTTAAATTACGTTTTTTTGTGTCTGTTGACTATTGTATAATGATTTGGAATGGAAAAACTCCAATTTGTGTGGTGTTTGGTAGCAAATTGGATTTAATTATAATATGAATATACTTATGATTAGTATTTTAGTGGCGAAGGCCGGAGGGAGTCAAACAAATTCATAATACTTATCACAAGGAAAATAAAAAAAATCAGGAAAAATCAAAAATAAAATATAATAGAAAAACGGAAATATTTACACAACTCTTGTTTTTGATTAAGTAGATTTTATTATTTTATATCTATATACATCCCAAATAACTACTAGATGAATTTTTTAATACCCCAAAACGCGAATGCGGAAATAAATTATATTTAACTATACTTATATAATATATTATATTATATTTATATTTATTTACTACTCCGCTCTCAATTATAGAAAAAATACTATTTTTTTTTTCGTTAAAGTTGTTATTTTGTTAATTTTTGGATTTAAAATTTTTTTGAATTCGAATTTGACAAAAGTTCTAATATAGTTTTTATTTTTACAGCTTTATAATGGTACTTAATATTTATTTAATTATATTATTACATAATAAATAATTTAAATATGATCTTATTTGTTAGGTAGGTACCATAATTAGAACTTGACTAGTTGTA
Organism: Aphis craccivora; assembly: GCA_009835225.1. NCBI lineage: Eukaryota > Metazoa > Arthropoda > Insecta > Hemiptera > Aphididae > Aphis > Aphis craccivora. The sequence goes on from VUJU01000219.1 coordinate 51,544, forward strand.
ATAATATTTATACATAATAATTTATTAAGACTACAATGACTATACCAACGTGGTACTTGTTTTAATAAATAATAATATACCTACAATTACATTGAATTTTAAAATAGTATTTTAATTATTTTCCAGAAGTACCTATGTACCTACCCATTCTATACGAGTATATAGGTAAATAAAAATTGGATGACTTAAATTATTGATTGTATTTGAATTAATGTAAAATCATAATGATGGAAATTAAATATATTTATGAATAATTCAATTTGAATTTTACTATATTTTTCATGCGTATATTATATAATATAAATTGTATTATTATTAGTATAGATTAATTCTACTTTAAAATTAATGAAATTGTCTAGCGGAATATATATGTAATTTTATTAAATGAAACAAAAAAATCTTTTTTTAATTGGAACGACGTGAGTCGCCGTGAAAACAAGACTGAACTGTAAATTAGTATCTATATTAGATAGGTCGCGGCGTCGCTGTCGAAAATGTGTGGTAGTCGTCGGCGTGACCACAAGCCACAAGGAGCGCTAGTAATCCACCCATGTCTGCGAACTGCTAGTTTTCTGCTACTCGGTTGAATGGACTAGTGATAATTTAAATTTTTGCTCGGTCGAGAATGTAAACGTTTTACGAACCAGTTGGCCGTCGGCGTTTCTTGTCGTATAACGTTGAGTTCGTGTATGGTTAATTCCGTGTTGGTCTATTAATTCTGTACTCTGCGTCTACAAATTAAATTTTTTTTTATCAAGTTTTTATTGATATAATAGTATAGTGAATTTGTTATACGATTTGTTTAAACGTATCTAATAATTCGCAGAGGTGTCGCATGTTTATGTATTATTTGCAACGGTTAAATAAGAAATTTGGAATACGAAATATGTACTTCTCAAAAAATGATAATGAGAACTGTAAGTAAAATCGAATTATACAATTTATATCGTTTTTTTTTTAATTTTTAAAGTTTTCCTGATAAAATCATATAAACTTGGGCATATAGGTGCAATTTCAATATTTTTACATTTCTCAAAACAGATAACATTAATTGATACATTTTAGTAGAGTACGATAAGAAATTAACATTATACAGTTATGCTAGAAATTTGAAAATTATGCAAAATATATTATATTTACAATACTAAGGTTAATGAGCTAATCTAAAAAGTTGTGAGGATGACCACGTTAGAGTCTGCGTCTATTGGAACGGACATTTAGCCCAAAATGTTGAGGTCCGTTTTTTTTTTGTGTAAATGGCTGAAGAAGCTTACCAATAAGTCCTTGATGAAGTTTTTGATTGTTCAAATTTATATTATACTACTAAATTAATTATATATATTTCTTAAAAATTATTTCTACTGTCAAAAATGTAAAAATTAGTCACTAAGTTTTAATGGTGAGAGGATGTATGTTTTAATCGGAAGCTTTTTTTTTTAAAAAAAAAAATAACAAACATTATAATAAATTTAATTAATTAATTAATACATTTTTTACATTTTTTTTTATTAAAAATTCTCCTATTGATAACCAAATTAGTTGGCATGTTTATATAAGACAATAGATATTCTTGTGAACAATATGACAATAAAATAAAAGATTCCGAAATGTCAATAAAGTAGTATCTATGCACCTGTTATTAAATTATTACTTTGTTTTTATTATTACTGCATACGTGTGGGGTGGTGAAAATAAATATCATAATATTATTATTATATTGGTGTATAAATTATGTTATTTTATTATAATGTCGTATTACTATACAACAACATATTATAAGACATGTTACTGGTGTAACGATAATACATGGGAGTGAAAAATAGTATAGGGTTTTTGATCAAAAAAGGATCGTTACGTAATGTTTGCGTAAACACATTTTACCAAAAGCTCCGGAAAATAAAATTACTGTCGTGTAATAATAACCGGGCAGGAAATTAATTTTTGAAAATCTTTTCAATAACACAGTGACCCAAGATTGGGGCACGTATCGAAGGGCGGCGGTGTAGAGGTGGAAGGGTGTTGTTATATATTCAAAATCATATGAATTATAATAATGTATATATACTGTGCGGATTTTAAGAATGCAAAAAACGGCTCAGAAGAAAAAATGTCTTATTTGTTTAAAAAAAAACCGTTGACACCGTATTTTAATAAAAGTGATACATATCTAATATCTATATCAATGGCTTTGTGTGCGTGTGTGTGTGTTTAATTAAGGTTTTTCGCTGGAGTTTAATCGCATCGATTGCGCGCATATATAATATGTTAATGAGGTGCATGGATACATGTTGCACCCGTGGTGTATCACATCGTATTATTGCAATATAAAATATAATATTATGCACGTGGCAACGGCGTGTGAGTTGTGAGTAATGCGATACTTTCAAACTTGGAAATGTCGGAGGCCCTTTTCTGCGCGATATAATATTGCGTTTTCGTCCCGAGAAGCTATGGTGTAAAAAAAAAATTCAAAAACATACTTTAGCATGTGTCCACGAGAAATTTTAATTAATGCACGACCGACCAGACGTTGACAACGTAACTCTTCCGATGATTTAATTCGTAATCATTCGATCGGTTGTTGTTATGTGGTGAGGAAAGGGTGGCAGGAATTGGACTGTGTATAACATAACCACTAATATTGTAGCCCGCCCGCCGGCGAAACTATAAAATACGATTGTCATAAACTCATAACAATAATATGCACGTATATATAGTATTGTTTTGTTGGGAAATAGCTTCGTCGTTATTTGTGAGTGAGCTAACAGTAGAAATAATAATAATATAATATGTACGTAAAATATTACGTAATACGTGTATCATTCGAATAAAAACCTTGATCTTGACGGTTGTGAATTCCTGTGGGATCAGAACGTTTACTATATTATATACTATAGGTATACATATAATATAACACTGCTCTATTATGTATAACGCTTATACATAAGGTACATATACTATAAATATTATATTATATATACCTATTACCGCATAATACCATATAATGGTAATTATTATTCTCTCCTGGACCCCGCGCGTGGGATAAAACTAATTGTATTTGATTACGTACCGCGTGAAGCAATTTATCGAAACTTATTATGTAATTAAAATTATATTTTAGCAGATATAACAGCAGCAGTTGTGGTAACTGAATTGAGGTACCGATACTAGCTTTAAAATTATTATTTAATGTTTATAATAAAAATCATTTTTCTTTTTTTTTAACAAATACAGTATTTTCTTGTTGATTTTCTAAAATTTAATTTATGTGTACAAGTACGAGTACATATGTAATACTTTATACTCAAGTATAATATAATATTATGGAAGTAGTTACATTTTATAAATATGATAATAAATAGTTGAAAATACATCTTAATATATCAATATTATAATTTATAACTAAACAAGATGTTTATAATAATAGATATTTTGTACAGAGGGTAATGGAAAATTTCTGTAGGCACAATACAAATTTTCTTGTATCCATCAGTATATATACATTGATACAAAATAATTCATACAGAGTGCAGACTGTTAAACTGTTGTCGAACCAACTTATAAGCTGTAAACTAAAAAAACAAAAATGTATATACGAGTATTATAATATTGCACTTGAATAATTAATGAACCAGTATTAAGCGTTTCAGTCAATCGGATTATATCGGACATAATTCAATTGTCTTAAAAAATATGTTAACTATAATTTTGCATATATTTTACGTTTAAAATTTATTTTTATGGTAAATAAAAGTTAAAATTGGTTAAAATTATGTTATTTTTAATTTTTACCATCCCATTAAGTATTATTATTACAAACAATTTTTAAATTAAAGCAGTTAATAACATGTAAACATGTATTTTATTTTACAGAGTAGAGTAAAAATGAAATAATTAATTAGGGTTTAAATATTAGTAAACAATTATTTAAATAACGAAAATTGTATAAAAATTGTTTAATAATGAAATATTATGATTTTAATTCACAAATAACATGTATAATAAATAGATTCCCATTTATACATACATGTATGGATTGTTGCACTTAATTCATAATAATATAATATACTTGTAAATTATACATATTAATTGTTTATATGTACAAGGTTTTTAAAATTTTGTTTTCAAAATTATGTTATACGTAATTTAAATTATACTTTTAAGTAAGCTGATGTTTAGTGATGTACCTACTACCAATTTTGTAAAATAAAATTTGAATGACCTCATTCTACTCCCATATATTATACTAGGTATAATAATATATTATATTCATGTTTAAAATTAAACATTCTATTATTTATTTATTTTTCTAGAACTTTAATAAATAATGACTAATGAAGAATGTTCATTAATTATATTTATTTTATGGTTTTAAAAACAAAAACCATTACAGAAAATTAAAATTAAAATACAATTTTCTTAAAATACATTTCATGAAAATAATTCAAATGTCTTGTTCATAGAAGTTTTCACCATAATTAGTATTACTTTTTACTTTTTAGTAATTATTTGAGTAATGTAATATTTATACATTTTAATTTAACAGTTTTAGTCATATGTGTGATCTCTTAATATAGGTACTGTCCGCCAATTCGGTATATTTAGTTTATCCATGGGCATAGGTAGGAAATATTTTCGGAGGAGGTTTTGGTCTAGATATACATTAAATTTAATTTCTATTTTAAGAATTCTTTTAATTTTTTTATTCATAAGTCAATTGGCATTATAAATATCCATTTCTTCATCTAATCGTTGTGTGTCTCAATAAAACAATAACGATTAATGTGTTTCCTGAGTATAAAAATAACATTTCCAAATAATGCTTGTGTTTAAACGTGAAACGTTAATATTTAATGATAAGACTGATATTATAATGTAGTATCAATTATTTATCCAGAGTTCATCAAACTGATACAAAATTGCATTAAGTGTTACGTTTAAAATATTTATCAATACAACATATTTCTTTATATAGTTACAATTTTAATAAATTGTTATAACACTAGTTAATGGTTATAGATGTTAAATTTTTATTATTTGCTAAAATCAAAATGTAAATTTTTTGATTGATAAAGTACTTTATAAATTTTAATTTATTTGTTCTTGTAAGTTTCAAGTAGTTGACATATAATATAGAAAATATTGATCATATTGATAATTTTTGCGGTGTATTGGTAAAATGGTATAACATCCAAATGTTTTTATCATGGTTTTTGAGTGTATTATAAAAATGTTGATTTACGTTTGATGGGACTTTGCGATTGACGTCAACCGTCTAGGAATTCATACATAGTTTGTTACCTACTGTGATACCTACACAGTTATTTTTATTACGATTTGAGAAGTTTAAAAGTGTATTGATTTATGTTGTTAAATATTATATTATATAATACATAGAATAAAATATAATTTATTTAATACTACCTATTATTTAATAATTTTATAAAAACAAATATACAATTATACGTATTATCTGTATAAAATAATAATTTCTATTGTAATATGTTAAATAATAAAAACTTTTTTTTTTAAATCAATAATAATTATATTTTATACATTTTATAGCTGAATCAGAATGAAACTTCTTAATGGTAGTACAAAAAATTAAAAAATTCTGCCGTTTAGTGTACCTAATTGAAAATTCTGCACAATAAGAATTTTAATAAATAGGTACATCATTAAAGGAAAAATGGGGTTAAGAATGATTGATGAAACTCTCTGTAATACCTATAGATATAAGATAACCCGTTACTGTACGGTTTGGATAATTCATTTTTCGTGACTATTTTTTAAAACACTTGTATATATACATAATTGAAGTATACATGCCAATGGAATAAGATTTTTTTGCATCTCAGTAATTATATCTTATAAGTTATAAGACACATAATTTTGTAACAAATAAAATTAAAAAAACAGACAAGTTACCTATTTTTACCACAATGTTGTACAGTAGATGTCAAATATACCAACCACGTCACTGGGTGGGTTACTGTAATAGATGCGTTAAATGTTATTTGGTAAATGATAAATTACTGTACAAGAAAAATGGAGTGAAGATAGTCTGTCAGCCTATGTAGTACCTATATATTTGTACTACTATTAAAATGAGTAATTTGATTATTTAAAATTATTCTAAAAATTTAGAAAATGTAATTTTGTATAATAAAATTAAAATATTATAAAACAGAGATTTCAAGTCTCCACAAATAATGATTTTAAATTATAAAAAAAAAAAAAAAAACAAAAAATTATTATTCTTTATTTAAATAACCAATTTTGTCAATATCTGGACAAATGATTATAAATAAAAATTATATAATAATATTAATGTATCAAAAATTATTTTTAAAGTGTTATAGAAACTTATGTGATAAATTCTATTAAATTTTCAAACTTTTACCCCGGTTCTAAAATTTTTTATAAGTATTTACTTTATAAATTATAGGTGAGGTACAATAGATAGATAAAATTTTCTGAAATTTAAACTAGGTATTAAATTATTGGTAAATGTTCGTAATTTTGACGAATTTCATATAAATTTAATTTTGTTTGTTTATAAAAATAGTTTTGACTATTTATTTTCGATGTTTTTTTATTTGTTGTAAAAACAACTTACATGGAACCTTGTATTTGTTTTTCAAGGTTTTTTACTCTCAAGTAGAAATTTGATTATTCATATAATATTTTGGAAATCACAAAAGTCTAAGTAAACATGAATATTTAATGAACATTTTATAAGTCTTTTGTTTTATTTTTGATTTACAATATCAATCTATTTGATCTGTTTTTTTTTTTTTGGATTTTAAAAATTACTAGGAATTTTTTATTTTTAATACCAACTAGATTCAATTTGTTACTAAAAATCACCTTCAAGACAAACAAAAATATACACAGCACTGTAAAACTAATTCATCTACATTCTCATCCCGCTTAGAATCTAAAAGTATTTACGTTTTCGAATTATTGGTAGAACAGACGTTACTAACCTTGAATTATTTGGCGCTAAAAATTTATTTTGCATTTTTCACGCTTTATTATTTGTAAGAGTAAAAGTATATCGTTCATAGATAGATATTTTTAAATAGCTAAAAATTAATAATGAGTAATCATCGAGGTTATGGATTCTCGACTTTGGTATGGTCATTGGTTCTCAAAATATTTTATCTAAGTATGATATATCTAATTAGGTAATTACCGTTTGAGAATTGAAAATTGCAAATAGTTATAGAATATTTTGCTTACATCACTGAAAATTCTAACAGGTATGTGGCGCCATATGGCCGTATATCCACGTATATTGTAAATTTAGTGAGTATATAAGGTAAAAAAACTAGAGAAGTAAGTATACGTAGCTAAATGATTGATAAAAGTGAAAGTGATATATTTTGTAAACATAATTTGGTAGGGTTAGATTAGATTTAACTACATATTATATTATATATATATGTATATATAGTATATACACATAATAAATAGTAAATGGAATGGGAATTTGGTTATACACGTTAAGTACTGAAATGTTGAAAAAAAATGATACTGCGTGTGTGTTCTACTCGAGATAGGGCGTCCAAATCGTCACTAAACTATAACATTATAGGTAGTTGTACAATGCATGCACTACGCATAAAAGATTATATAATCGTATATGTTTAGTAAAACTTTTGATCGCCATCTCGATAAATAGACAGAAAATGGACTGTTGTAGGGACATAGGATATAGAATATTCGTAAATATTCTATGTTTAGTAACCAGTTGAAACTTCAGAGGATTTTTTACCTTCAAAACTTACTTTAAAAAGTTCGTTTATTGAGATATTTACTTATTTAGTTAATTTTTATGTGTAGTTAATAGTCTGAATACGTCGGGATGGTGCATAATAGGCATGTATTTTATTATTATTTCGTAACAATCGCAGTTATGGTAGATTCACACCGCGCGATTACCAAAACAAAAAAGAGGGATTGTAACTAGGCGATATAATACACTTGTGTCTCAATATTAATAATAATAATAATACATAGTTGGTTACAGAAATGACCTAATAACATTCAATCGTGCAGTCATTACGCACTCGGGCCGTTTTATTACAATCGTTTGCTTATAATATAATATTATTATAATTCACACAGAGCCGCAGGAATCATAACATAACACTTTTTAGATTTCGCTCTGGTGATTTATGATTTATAACCTGGCCATTTTGTGTGCTTATAATACGCTATATTGTATGCCTTACGAAATCTAAAGTGCGTAATACGAAATTATAAAGTACATACAATTTTATATAGTGGGTGTTCATGCTTCGTTGTGCAATTTCGTTTATTCATGTTTGTAAACTAAACAAAAAATTACGAATAAAAGATATTGAATCTTATAATACTATTTATTATGTGAATTACCCATACCATCCAGTTTTCAGTTAGTATTTTTTTTTAATCGTAGGTGATATCAATTAACTGCCTGTAAACCTTGAGTTTCATCCGGAAATTTCCCATACTCTAAGACAAATAACAATATATATTTAAATAATCAAATGCCTCATCAAATGCCAATATTACATTATTATTCGCACGTGTTAAAAAGCCTACGTGGATAATAATTTCTTATAATAGGCAATGTTTAAAAGTCGCAACCGAACAAAAATGTCTAGAAAAATCTTTCAAAAACCAAGCATAATCATATTATGATTCTTGCTTATGGTAAATCAATAACATTGTATTCCCGCAATCGTATGTAATATGACTATAACATAATGTTTTAATAATAAAAAATGAAAACGATCGTTTTCTAACCAGACGATAACAGGCGTGAGCTTGTGCGATTGTGTCGAGTATGTGTCGGTGTGTGTAGATTTTATGTCATTATGTTCTTGTAAACATTTCTGACTGGTTCTGCCCGGGTTACGTAATCCGTATAATACATAATAGTAATAATAATAATGCGACTAAACGGAACGGCGTGTGCAGTGAAGGGTAGGGAGTGGGCGCGCGCATTCGTGACTCGCTTGCTCGCTGTTGCTGCGTCGAGAATTGCCACTTGCCAGTCAATCAGTGGGGGCGAAAAAAGGAGCACGATACGCACGTGCTTTACTTATGAATTTACAGTTGGTCGTGTATCGCGGTTAGAAATGTTAGAATGATTTTGTGTTTACGATATAAAACAATAATAATATATGTATATGAATTTACAAACAATGGTCATCGGAGTTTTAAATCGTTAACAAATTTAAGTTTAAAAAATAAATAATATACTCTGATAGCTATATATAGACAACGTAAACGGGCTGAGAGAAAAGTATTTGATCACATCCTTGAATATGATGATCACACACTCAGTGCAGATGACCGATGACATGTTATTATTAATATATCAAGTATATTAAATAAACAATAAGTTCTTACATGTAATGTACAGATATTTTGAACACGCGCAGATGACGCGGTATAATCGAACGAAATTGCCAATGGTTTATATGTTTTAGGGGTAGGTTATTATAATAACAAATGAATCACATGTATACCCATCCATCAGATATTTTACAAGATATGCTGTGTAAGTGTATAACGAACAATATTCGTTTTTTATTTTCGATCGAGTAAGACACCGAAGTCTGATATTATTTACACTTTAACTTAAGATGCGCGTGATCGACAATTATTGTATTATTATTTTTGAATTGAATAGGCATATTGTATAAGTATAATATAATTATTATAGGTACATAATATAATGTTATATGAAATGCGATAATATTAAACACGAGTGGTGTATATTGTTCGTAGGTTAATGTCGTTCTTCATTCAAGAGGTGGAAGTTAGCATAAATGATTTTATGGCCAAAGTAGTAGCAAACGACAAGTTCTCCGGTCTATACATCAGTACGTATGGCGGCGGTGGACAACAGCATCACCAGGAGCACCAGCAGCAGCAACAACAACAGTTGCAGCTCGAACAGCAACAGGAAGGACTACAGCAGATCCGAAATGGCAGCGTCGAAGTCGATTACAACAACTTGGACGCATGCATCGCGTACGCCGATTCGGTGGCCAAGTGCGGCCGCGTGTGCGAATCCCTGGACCTGTACGCCCGGTGCTTCCGGATGGGTCCACTTCCCGCCGACTGCCTGTGGCACGTGACCTCGGCGTTTCTCGAATTGATTCGACAACAGTTCGACGACCCTCAGACAATCCCAAATCCCTCGTCGCCGACGCTACAGTCGCAACAACAACTTCAGCAGCAGCACAACAACCATCAGTACCACAACACCTACGTCCACCACCACAACACCCGTCACGACCATCAGCAGCAGCAACAGTCTTGTCCGTTCGTCTGCTGCGTCTGCAACCTGGTGCTCCGGGAACCGGTCACGTTGCTGTGCGGTCACACGTGTTGCCGGAGGTGCGGGGGCGGTACTGCCTGCAAGCCGATAGTGTGCAACAAGTGTGGCATGCGCACGCCATTTCAACCGCACGTCGACGTACTGGTAAAGTCGTTGGTCGAGAAACTGTGGCCGGTGCAATTGCGGGCCTCCGAGCTGCTGGACGAAGGCAAGGCTTTGTACAGACAAGATAAAATCCACTCAGCCCTCATAAAGTTCAACCAGGCATATTACACAGGTATGCAATCGATTATTATCTTATTTACTCGTGCAGTATGAGATTGTGCGATAGTCGTATATTATCTTTAATAGCAGATTGTAAAGGTCATAATATATATTATGTGTATAGTGCAGTGTACCGTATAAACACCATAGAAAACGGGTGATTGTTAGTCATATTATATACATTAAAACAATTTAATATCTGCAATGCATCCTAGACAAAGGTTATTAATTTTATAATTCATTAACATACCTACATATTTATAAATACCTATAAACTGATAAGTAAAATACAAATTTCTCCCTCCCCACCTAGTGGGTTTTAATATTTTCGGGGGGCAGAAGTTTAGCGAGAATCCTATAGGAGGTCGCAAAAATTGGCAGGAATTAAGCACTTAATATTGGCATTGAAAAATTGAAATATGTAGGGGTGGAAAAATGTACGTATATATTCATGTGTGCGTAAAACAAAATTTACAATTGACTATACCTATTACATATTATATAAAGCTATCGTAAAGTGTAAACTAAGAAAAACGATATCAATATTAAAATACAATATTAAAAAACCAATTACTTCAACATATTCAGCGATATTAATGTTTATATTGATAAATCCACTTTCCATATAATGCTCACATATTACAAATATATGTTTTAATATTTAAGGTTTTCTAGTAGAGGTAGACAATTTATTTGATTATTTACATTTTGAATACCGACATTAAATTAAAACAAGATTTTAGTTATTTTTATAAAAAAAATATATGTATATGTGTTAGCGTTAGACATATAGATTACATTTTTGGATAAATTCCAGACTGAAATTTAGAATCATACCATTAGGACACCATATAAATTTATATAATAGGTACTTTGATTGGGAACGAAATAGGAAAATGTATATGATTTTCATTGCTTTGAATTAAATTTATTAAACACATCTAAAAGAGGAATATTGAAATAAAATGTGTAATAAAATCTATATTACAAATGGAGTAATGATAATAGGACCGATGAAAAGCTAGTATTAATGTAAGCGTTATATATACACGAATTTGAGACTGTATTTGAAGAACAAAAAAATAATTTTTGTATCGTTGAAAGTAATTTTTAACTGTAGAGTTTTTTAGTTATAAAATATTATAATTCTTTTAGATTGAATATCTGAGGTAATATTAATATCTTATGGAAATTAAATAAGATTAAATTAAGCCGCTATAAGGGTTCTAAATTATTAATCAATATTTTATATTTTTATATAAATTCGTAGATTGCACTGAGATATATGGAGATTAGACTATCATCTTTTTTCTTAATGTGTGTAATTTTATTTTCCAATTCTACAATTTTGCTTGTTAAATTATTGTTTAGAAATCATATATTTGACGTTAGATTTTGATTTAGTTTAGTGATTTTTTAATATTTACTTGTTTTTTTTTCCATTTAATCATTTAATGTTAAATTGTAATATATCTATATAGTAGTCAGTAAACACTGAATATTGTAGTAAACAACAATATTGAAAGTATTTAAAATACTGTAATATATTAATGCATAACATACCCAAAAAACTCTACCAATCAGCAACCGTAGTAATATAAATATATGCGTCCAAGTCAATCATACGATTCATACCTTCGTACCATTTTTTATGAATATGTGTATATGTTTGTTCCAAATGAAGGTCTTATACATATCTATAAATATAATATAGGTATATTATAGTTATACAATAATACCTATGTGCCAAAATATAATTGTTCGTAGAAAAAAAAATGTATTGCTGTTACATGCGTAAAATATTATTATCTAACTCCTGTTGTAGATAATATTTTTATCAGTGATGGTTATAATCTACGAATTGGTTTGATTCATTTTTTGTCCATTTTGACATACAGCAACGTTTAAATGTTTAAATTGAAAAATAAAGATGTTAATGTTGTCTTAGTCATCTATAAAAACTTGTTGATTTCTATTATTTATTTGTTGTTCACCTTATTCAAAGTGAAAATTATATTAATTATTTTAATAAGTATTTTTTAATGAAATATTGCGGAAAATGTCTGAGATAAATAACACGATTAAATAAAATTATACACAAGGAATAATAATAAATTTAAAGTAAAAATATTGTGTAAACCAATTTACATTATTCAAATTACTATTATCGATGCGAATATAATACATTAGTATATATGGTATGAGAATATAAGTCATAACCTCATAATATATTATACATACGAAACGGAGATACATAAAATAAATATAAGTTAGTTACGAACAGTATATTCAGACATATAGTTATCTTTGATGTAGACATTTAATAAATACAAAAACGTCATTCATCAAACTATTACAAATTAGCAAATTTTAAAGAAGTGCTTCGCTAAACCTTTTTTTTTTTTTTGGTTCATTAACTCTATAAGTATAAGTATTTTTGAATATTATCATCGTCATTAAATGAACGTGAACGTTAAAGCATTTACATTTGTAAAAATTAAACAAAATAAATGTTGTGATTTTATTCTGCATTTCATTATATATTTTTAAATTTCAACAAATGTTATTAATTAAATATATTATGTTATTTTTAGTAGTATATAAGCTTATTTAGCCTCTTTATATTTATATTAGATACCTAAATATCAAACAATTTATTCCATATTTGCGCGCATCGTTTTTTGAAATAATAGCCTTGGGATACTTGGACTAAATAATCGTATCGAGGCAAACTGCAAATTAAATGTACTTAATATAATTTTGTTAAAATTTACATTGCTCTTGGTTTACTGAAATGTTGCGAGAAATCACTCGTATCATAGGTATAAACAATATATTGTATTAGAATTTTCTATACATAGCATACATATATTTTGTCTCTTTTTGTGGTTTTATAGGTTCCTAATTAATATTTTCTACTTTTTTTTTTTAGTTATTTTTTTTAAATATTTTTATATATCATAATAAGTAACTTTTTTGTGAGTAAAAATTCTTGAAAATATATTATAAGATTCCTTGTACATTTTTAATACAGGAATTATCAAAATAGTAGAGCAGTGTATAAAATGATTTTATAAAGATATGTATTTGTATGTGTTTGTGTACACAATAGGTAAGTAAGTATCCAAAAAAGATTTTTAAAAGCTTCAAAATTAAAATTTCCTAGTACTTTATAACCAGAAAAAGCAAATAAAAAGTTAAGGAAAAGAGGCAATTTTTATACAAATGCAACAGCTATTTTAATAATACTAGTATTATTAAAATAATTGATTTGTGACCATTAGATAAAAACTTGTACGCATACCTATTATTAATTATACGGTATACAATTTTAAAAATATATAGATTAATTTTAAGATATTAGTAAATTACCTACCAATTTATACTATGAACTTATTCATACTGTTTTACGGCATTGACTCAAACATATTAATAAAAATAATAATAATAATGATAATATTATGGAACAATATATACATATATTTTACTTCAGCTGCATAAAAAAAAAAATATATCATGAAATATATTTAGTGACAAAGACTGACGGACTGTTTTCGCTTAAAACAGTCAAAACCGTTTTCATATTTAATGATACCTAATTGATAATTCATTGAATTTAAATTTATCACTCTCATAATAGTGAACCACTGAATTAGTTGACACCTAAACATGTACAGCAAAGTGAAGTACCCACTTCACTATCTTATTTTCAAAGTATTGATAAATATTTTATTTTTTAGTTAAAAAACTTGAAAATAAAAATAAAATTTCATTCGAATTTGTTTCAAGGTTTCTCATGAATAGCTCTTAATGAAATTCTTAAATCTAAAAAAAATATTTTCATTGGCACGTTTTTTCAATAGACAATCAAAGTTTAAAATTTGACGAAATTTGATCCGAAGAATAACGATTTTAGTTAGTATTTAGCTTAAATATTTATGGAGACTAAATACCTTTAGTATAATATTGTTATATTCGAATGTTTGTAATGACTTTTTAAAAATATTAAAATTAATATTTTGCCTATATTTTTTCCATAAATTTTATAATAGTAAAATTAATAACTATAATAGTAATATAAATATATGATAAAATATATTTAGTATTATAAATTAACTGACCTATTGTCTACTCTATTGAATAACCTTTAACCTCGCACAGAATCATTTTTCGAATGTAACAAATAAATTATTAAATTTAATTGCAATTTATCCAGTGACCTATTCATTGACGAGATATACTCAATACCTATATCTGTCGAAGTATAGTGGTTATTTATACTTTTCTTCTTTTTTTTTTTATTTTAATTGAATCAAAGAACTTGTCTATGTAGTTTTTGTTTAAATTATAGGCCAATATAGGTACTAATATATATATATTGTGCGTGGTCATGTGTTGTACGCATAGTTCTAGCTATTATATAACGCAACTTTCAATTTCCGAAATACAAAACAAGTATTTATAGTTCAGCGTTGGAAGTTTTCAAGACCGATTTCAGTAATCTTTGTAGAAAAAGAGTAGAATATCGGAATCAACTATTTCCAGTTTTAGTAGTATTATGACATCCGAACCTTAACGATAGCCGTCACATTTTACGTACGCGTTATGTACTTATAATAAACACTCAGCTGAATAGTATAATATATATATATAATGTATATATAATCTGGTCAGCTGAGTTTTTTTTATTGGAGTGTAACTTTATTTGGTAGCGCATATGTTTAAGTATTTTGATGTTGTTTACGAACCTATACAGGTGAATTTTTTGAAAAATTATCTTGATCTGAAATTAATACGTTTTTAGGTTTTTCAATAAAAAAAAAACACAGTTTGAAATAGGTTCTATTAACTAGTAACTATAACTATTATTAATAATACAATTTTTAAATAATAAATAACTTGTTTTATATGATTGTAATTTTTAATCTATTTATTAAATGTTACTTTGAAAAAAAAAAATGTAGCCTCCACAAATTTTAGATTTCGGTATCTGTAACTGTGTAGAAATCTGTAGCATTCAGTACGAATAGCTACTACAAATCTAAAATCATAATAATATTGTATTATAAAGTGATCCTTATTCGCGCTTCTCGATGACCCAATTATGTAACACTCTATTAATAGGATGTAAACATGTTATAATACATATTATGTATATTTTGTGTGTCGACTGTAGGTATACATCGTACATAAAATATATACATAATGGTATACATTAATATAATATATATATATATGCGTGCACTAGAGCGTCGCATCTATTTGTAGTACCTACCTATATATACGACGAGAGTTCCAAAAAAGCCGATAGGCTCGTCTGCACGAATAAAAATAAGTCACGTAATCGGATCGGAGTATCGGACATTGGCAAAGGTGACAGTGGTGACACAATATAATATACGGATGTAGCGATTTCGGGTGAATCCTTTACTATTATCTAACTATACCTACTATATTAACCTATACTGTTTACAATTTTATATCTACTCATTAGTCATTATTCAAAGATTAAGGTTTTCCTCGGTCAATATGTATCATCGATTACTGTCGTAACTTTTCATATTATACGTATTACATGTACAGTACAATATGTGCTGTACCCGTGAATTTTACCTATGTAAAATGTAATAGTTATATAGGTTATAATCTATGGTATATTTTATAGTTACATTACATATACATCCTAAATACACACACATTTATTGTATAAATATAATATTGTGATGTAGCTTAGTAGTTGCAGTAACTGTAATAATAGGTCTAAAATCTATAAAAAGATATCAGTCGGCGAGCATACGTGAGATACGAAAGTTGCGAGCCAAATTTCGTATAATCAAATATTACATATAGTTTACTTAAGCTACGCAAGCTATAATATGTACCTATGTAGTATGTATTACCTATACACGGTGCTACGGCGGTCTAAAATATAATTAGAAAAGTACTGTACAAGTAACGATATTTAAAAATAAAAAATATTAATATTCTAGATACTCTGTACTTTAAACAGTAAAACACACATTGTATAATATTATACTCGTACATTTGAATCCATTTTTCAGATCGTATAATATTATGCATGGGCGTAGTCGCATAGATAGGAAATATTTTCGGAGGGGTTTTGATCTATAGATATACATTAGGTTAAATTCACTATGTTTATTTTAAAATTGTTTTATCTTTAATTTCGGGGAGGGTTTGAACACCCAAAACCTCCCCTTACCTACGCCTATGCATATATGGTATACATGACGTATAAACTTTAATGTGCCCATATTAATATGAAATATGAACGACCTTGCAAAATAATATATAATTCGTAGGGTGTTGTTTTGTTGATATTTTAACCTTTATATTATATATCATAAGTATACACATGCAGATATTGAAAAACTATCGTTTGATGAGGTAGTTAAGACGATAAGGGCACACACCGATAATTTTTTTTTTTAATTAAGACACTAACTACTAAGTACCTATTAAAAATATTTCGGTGGGATCATTTTGTGGGCACACTATGTTTATTGTTTATAGTGTATACGATAAATTCAAGGTATATGATATAATGTCGGACCGATTAATTGATGTATATTAAATTATGTAGTAAATCAGCTAGTTATTTAGTACCTCCTATATATCGAGTCAATTACCTATTATTTATTGTATATTACACTCTTATAAATCTTTTAGATTTGTCTATGTATGCCCCACTGTGTACCTATATATATAAGTGTATAACAACCTATATTGATATTATCTTATTTATAAAACATAGTGTGTTTGTTTGCCCAAAAATATATTTTCAATAGGTATAGATATCGTATAACGTCGTTTTTGAACGGTTTCATACCGATTGTAAAGGCATATCGTAGGAAATAAATAATTAACATTATGTTTGTTGTATTATACACTGCGCTGTCGGTGAAACAATAACATTTAATTACACGCCTTAAACGGAACACACGAATAGCATGGAGACCTCCGGAGAAAATTAAACGGTGTTACATAACATTAATATTATACATTTATATACAGAGAGGTGCACGGGAACTATACGACTTATATGCTCACTCTTGCTCATGTGCGTGACGGTGTTGTTATAACAATAAATATACGGTATGCCTACCTATTTTACGTTATAATGCGTAAGCTGCTGCCTGCTGTCATGTATATTATGTATTCTTATTTGGATCTTATGCTCTTGACAGCTGTAGAGGCTGGATCCTTAAACCATTATATAAATATATATATATATAAGTAAACAATTAATAAAAATAATAATAAAATGTTATTGTTATGCAGTGTTTATTAATACATAGGTACTAAAGATAAAGGTTTGATACATAGGTAGGTATATTATATACATTGACTGTACTAAGATCGACGTGTCCTTGCGCAGTCTACCAATCAGACATAGGTACTTACTATTTATATAGTTACCTACCCGAGATGACTGTGGCTAGCGTACGTGTGTTGGTCTCTTATTGTTTGCGTAATTAATAATTCAGTCGGGTACGGAAAAAAATGTTAAAGCATTGACCGATAAAAGAAAAAAAAATACCGTCGACCCCGAAACGATTATTTACTTTGAAGGGAAAACGATGTATTTATATTGACATTATATTTGATATAAAGAAATACTTTATAATATTATATACAGTATAGACGAGAGTCGTATGGATTAGATTGAGTATCTACATTTCACTTCAGTGGTGGGCCATATCCCTAAAATTCGAGATTCTTCTTAGAGCAGTTTTTAATTGATAAGTCGTAATATACGTCTTTAACGCGATGATAAATTATTGTACGAGTAAAAATAATAATTTTTATAACGATTTATATAAGTTACATTATTTAATAATCACATGTAGGTAACTAGTACATAACCTAGCTACCTATGTAGCTTATTGGTTACCTATGTTATACAATTATAATATATGCTATACATTGTATTTATCTCTTTATTTTTTCAAATTACTTAAAGGAATCGATTTATGTGTTCTTTCTAAAAAAATTCCTAGACAACTTCTGATTACTCAATAGTCTCAATATCTATCATTTTAGTACATATAATATATGTAATGTATATGATATGCATGCATATACATTTAACGATATCGGCTGGCTGCTATGTATATTATATACATCTAAAATGGAGAAAAACGCGGGTTGAAGCGGAAGAAAAATTCGTAGTACATGAGTATTTTATTCGGGTCAACGTTGGCCGAAAGCGTGAATTTTTTGTATTTTATTTTATGTATGCGTACCTTGACATCCAGGTCATCGCTGCTGCATGGCTTTCACTCAATTTGTTTACCGATCAGCTGTTGTCGCTACTCTTGTGCAGCATAATTACAAAATTTATAATACGTAATAATTGATAAAAAATAATAACAACGATACTATATTCGTTCTCTTAATATTTATGATATTATATATAAGATATCAGATCTAAAATC
This sequence comes from Aphis craccivora, assembly GCA_009835225.1. Taxonomy (NCBI): domain Eukaryota; kingdom Metazoa; phylum Arthropoda; class Insecta; order Hemiptera; family Aphididae; genus Aphis; species Aphis craccivora. The sequence continues at coordinate 70,609 of VUJU01000219.1, forward strand.
CTACACTATTACACTGTATACGAGTATATCGATTATCGAAACCTAACCCACATGCGTATACCCACTATACCCTATAAATCATAATTCACCAATACTTAAACATCGCCAAAGTCGCAACCTAACCGCAATCATATTATTTAAGTCGATTTCTTTAGGGAGATAGGAGATTTGATTATAAAACCGCTTTACTGTATGTTTTTAACTTTTTTCGCTTAATCCTACAAGTTTTTCATATATATAATACATATAGGTAGTAAATTATACAGAAGTGTATCACACTGTGTTTCTCGTGTCTTCTTCAATATAACTTATTTGCTATGGTCAGTTAACAGTTTTTAAATATATTTTTGGAAAATTCTTATTATGAATAACAATTTATTGTTTTATGTTAATATTTTTGTTCACATAAACTTGAAATACAATTTTTGTTGTAGAATATATATCGTATATAAATTATAAATGTATAAAGTGGATGTCGTATACTATAGATATACTATGTATAAATCGGTGGGTGGGTATTCACGAGAAAACCAATACACTCTGGTATTGTGTCTAATTAGATCGTACTTATATTGTAGATGTTATTTTAAAATGTGCCTATCTTAAAATCTTAACCTCCTATTTGAAAACCAATTCATTGGATTTGACTAATAAAATTTTGTTTTATATAATGTAAATACAAAACAATAATAATAATTTATTTTTATAAAGAACGTTGTACCGGACGGTGGAGAACGATTCCGCAAAATTTGCGGAATCGTGTTGATTTTAATAGCCACTGATATACATACACGACTCCGCAAATTGTATATGTATGTATACGACTCCGCATAATTTTAAATGCAACGTTGCCATTCCGAAAACAAAATATGTATTATTGTAAGGGCCGAGCCACATTTGAGTGATTTTGGTGCGCGGTACGCATACGACGCGCGACGGTGGCACCCGGTAACGCGCGTTAAAATGACGCGTGGTACTCGGGCGATACACGGGGCGTTTTCACAGCGCGTCAAAATCACTCTAGTGTACTCGTATAATGAAATAATGATATAACGAAAATCTCGATTGAACATA
>VUJU01000219.1:74324-107264 GCA_009835225.1 Aphis craccivora
AATGTAGACAAGCGGAGTAGTGGACAAACATTTTGCGGGGTGACCCCGTACCACTCCATTCCGCGCGAGATAATGAGTGTTTTACGCTTAATCAATCACCCTGTATACTATGGATGGAGTCATGGCGTATTTTTTTGTATTGATATAATACGCCGTGGCTCCATTCATAGTATATGATCTAAGACCAAAACCAAATAATATTACAAGACGCGGGTCAAAACCTCCCCACCTTCTCCCCCCCCAAAAAATATATTGTTTTGTTATTTTTAACGATTTTTTTTTGTAGAAAGTTTTTTTTTGGCCGTCTACCTATCGTTGTTACTATAATAATTGCACTTGATTGCACGAAAATTGTAATAGTTTTCCGTCTATAGTTTGTATGTGTCACAAATCAATTCATTAATTTTAGGCAATTTATCGCGCGTGTGCCGTGTCGAAATGATAGCGTATGATGATCAAACGATGAAGATCGTTATTGTATTGTATATATTATTTATACTTACACTTTAAACAAGTCGGTATGTTTGTGTGTACAAATGTCAATGTTATGTACGGCTTATTAAAATTTAAATTATCGACGTGACAACATTATGTGATAATATTTATTATAATATATACATCGTTAAATAATTAATTCATAATTGCAGTACGTGTTACGTATACACATATAATGGGTTTATTATATTATAATATATAATAAGTAATAAGTAACAGATTTTACATTATTTAGTGTGCTGAACGCAAAAAGAAATTATTAAAATATTATTCGTGCGTATCCTACTTATTGGCTTCGCTATTATAATATAATATTATTATATGTCAAAATATTACGGTGTCGATTATGTATAAGACCGGATTTTGAATATAATACGTCATGTTCATGTTTCTATAAGCAATTACACGTAGTAAATAGATTTTCATCTTTATCATATTTAAATAAAGAAAATTGCAAATTTTTGTTTTGCATATTTTTGTATATTTTCGTTGCGATTTTTTTTTCTACATATAAACGCATATTTTTGCATTTTAACTATACATTTAAAATATGTTTTAATTTTATTTCATATTGTGTTTATGATTTTACCTTACAACATAAAAATTAAAAATATTTTTAAAATCAATACAATACTACTTTTGCAAACGGGATTCATCAGATTAGATTATAGATATTTTTCATGAAATAAATGATTTAATTAACAACATTTAAAAGATATTTTTTAAAACTTTTTATAAAATTCAATATTATATCACGATATGCTACCTAATAAACCATTAATGCCTTAACTTAAAATAATAAGGTGGGGTGTTTCGAATCGGCATTAGTTTATGTAAACAATTATAAAGATTATAAAAATACTATTCAAAATCTACAATAAATTATGTCAACAGTATAGAAATTAAAGAAATTTTAGTTATATCAAATTGAAAAAAAAACTAATTTTCAATAATTACTTATAGTTTTACTTAAAGAAAATTTAGAAATTTTTGAACATGTTATAAATTCTATTAATAATATTTTTGAAAGTGAAAATAGTAGGTATATAAATTTAAAAAAAAAATGTTGTGAAATTATTAACAAACAAAATAAAACCTTGCTAATTTTAAATATTGTAATTGTTATATAATATTTTAAAATTTTTAAAATACACCAAGGTGAGAATATTGACTTCAAGAGTTTCAACATCCAAAGTTTTTCTCAGAAATGTTATTAAATTTTAAATATGCACCCATAACAAGTGTTGATGGGGAACGTAGTTTTTCCGCGTACACTTAGTTCTAATTATAAACCGTCGTTATAATTTAGCCGAGACCAATATAAGTACCTATGCAAAATATTATCGTTCCTTATTGATTTTCCAACTACGTTTATTGTATATTTTGTTATCTTAAATATTGTAGTTAATTTATATAGTTGTTTTTTTTTTTATCATTATGCCTTGTGTTTTTATAACTTTGTAATAAATAAATGTAGCTAAACTGCAGCATAATATAGCCAATACAGGTAATATAATATAGATTATATATATATTTTTTTTATGAATTATGTATTTTAATAATTTTCTATTAGGTAACTGTCAACTGATAATTAATTAATAAATATCCGTAACAATATATTATAACATAAAAATTAAATTAAAAAATATTAAAAAATTATTTTCGTATTTTGTAATTCAAAATGTATATAAATTCGATCTTCATTATTATTATATACTGTTAGCAGGTAATCGATGTAAACGATATTATTGCGTATAAATGGAAAAAAATAATATTAAAAACTTTATATTGTATACGTTATATTATTATTATCATCTAATTCGATATTATATTATATACATCCGCCTTGGTTGAGGGGTACCGCGTGATGTTATAATTTTGTTAGGTATTTGATTTTTTTACATAAGATGGTATATTTACTAAGAGACCGGGATAGGGTTATGTAAGTTTGAGTAACACTAAAACGAAAAAATATACAACATAACAAGGAGGTTTTGTTGGATAACACGGGTTGGCGCAATCCACTAGAGGGCGTCGATACAGACAGGCAGGCAGGTACCGCCGTCGTTTATATACGCGAGGCAATTGCGTCATTGACAAACTTGGTACCAATATATAATATTCTTATTCTTATTATGTAAAACCTTAGGTAAACCTCTGGCGGTCGGGACATTTTTACCGCATTATGTGTTGTACGTACGATGACGGCAACAATAATAATAATAGTAATAAAGTAATATATTATACACATACGCCGCTGCACAAGCGTTGTTATACGTAGAAACTGAAGACTAAAATAATAATAAAAGTATTATTGCCTGCGTTGAACAGTTTTTCAGGGGCCACAGATTACAGTAAATAGTAAATACTATATTATTTATATTGTTATCCGTCATACGTATAGAACATAATATTATTATTCATAGAGCTGTTATAACTCATAATATTATTAATACCTAATACCGCATAGACCCTCCCTCACCTCGCACAATAATATGTAATTACATTTATTTGCTAAGCTTAGAGACGAACAACACTTGCTTAATATCGTATGTCAAAAAACGGTTTAAATTAAGAGTGATCTTATTAGTATACATATTATATACATTATAATAATTATTATATATTATGTATATTGTATATATTACTTTATGACCGATGTGGCCATGTTATATATCGACTCATTCGCATTATGTTGATTAGTCGACTAAGACTAACAATAATCAGTTAAACGGTTTTTTTACCTTGTGCATATTATTATGGTATAAACCCATGTTATATAATTATTAATTAATGTTTAAACAGTTTTCACGCAACAAGTAATTACTTCCATTAATTGATATAAGATTGATACGACGCGAATACACTACCATTTTAATACTATAATATACATATTAACCTTAGCACGTGGTTAATGTCTTAATTTATTATTAGTGAACAATATATTTTGTATTGCAAAATATGAACAATAAATTTTGACAAAAGTTAGTTTTCTTAAGAGTTACGACTTACAACGTTTAAAATGTGAACAGTATAACTATAATGGGATTTTAACTCATAAAACGTAATCATCGAAAAATTACACATTATGTAACTGTTATGTGATAATGTTTAAAAGGCTTACAGTAGGTATACACTGTTATTATTATATATTTACATATATTAGTAGCAAAGCATTCCGTTAGATATGATTTCATTGTGAACTTGTTTAGAAAATAATAATTCTCAATATCTAACACGGTTTTACACCAAATACAATTTAACATTTGTTGTTTTAACAGTGGCGTGGCAAGCATATTTCAAACCCTAAGCAAAGTATTTAAACAATGAATCATCTACTACTTCCTTACAATATACTATATAATTTAAAACTAGGTTAATTTAGAATTGTTGTTATTAGATATAAATCAACAACAATTTAATATAAAAGAAATAGCATACCTAATAATTAATTATACTTTCATCCACACAAATTTTAATTTTTAAATTTAAAGTAAATGTCTGGGGCTCATCAATTCATTTGGTAAATGTCGCTCATCATGTCACTGGTTTTTAATATGATTTGAAAGCGTTATCTTGATATTGCAGTGTTTGGTTATATTTTTAGTACAATTTGGTATATATAGTACTAGGTATATATATATGGGTCAAATGAAGGTTCTTGGCTCCTTTTTCCTCAGTAGTGCGCTAGTTTGGGTATAGCCTATCCATGTCAAAAAAAAAAAAAAATGAAAAAAGATCCGACCGCCCATTTAGGCAAGATAAACCTGCGTTTTACGGTGATTTTACATAATCATAATAAAGTAAATACATAGGTATTTATTTTTAACATTATAAACTATAATAGTTATAATGGGTACCTATAAAATAAAAGTAAAACCACCAATAAATAAAAAACTTTTCATGCTCACTTCAATGAACAATTTTATAAATCACAACCTAATATTAATATATTAAAATTTTTAAAAATTTTAATTAATTTAGTTTAATGCTTGTATTCAAATCAATTGTAATAATACTTATCAACAATATTTTCAACCATACGAATAGTTTACAAATCAAAATTAGATTAAAATAAGTTTAAAAGTAGGTATAATAGATAATTACTATAAAAATAAAAATTAATGCGTTATGGATTTCTAAAAATAGTTTTATTTAACTATACATAATAAAGATTAGGTTATTATCAAAAAAGATAAGTGTAATTCATTATTATATAAAAAAAAAAAAATATAGGTATACATTATTGTACTACCTATATATAATGAACATATATCATATCGTGACAAATATTTAAAAAAATGTATATTATTGACTAGGTACTAGGTATTTGAATACAGTATTACAGTATTATACGTATTTTATTATTTTTGTATTATTATTACTACAAGTGACAATTATTGAATTATTTGTGAGAAAAAAATTATTTAATAATTTATAAAAAATGTGTGCTATTAAGTAGGTATTAGTGTTATTGTCTAAAATTTTTATAAAAATGTATAAATAATTATTACTAAAAAAACAAAAAAAATGTATTATCAACAGTTATAAAGCAAATTGTATTATAACTAATATAATGTTAAGAAAAAATGTACATATTTAATAAATTTATATTAAATTGTATAATGTAAAATCACTGTACAACTCAGGTAAACTTGTTGCAAATAGGTTGTCGGGAAAAATGTACCTTTTTATTTTGACGCGGATAATGATGGGCTGTAAATATAAAAATTAAGAAAATTATTTAAAATGAAAAACATTTTTAATGTATTATTATTTAGTAATTGTTTATCGAATAGATGTATTTTGCATTAATGTTATAATATGTTATATTATTGGATGTATTTTAGAGCATAAAGTACCTTTTTCGGGATAAGAATTTGTTGATCTATATTATACATTCTATAATAGGCTATTAAGTATTTAAGTGTCAAGAGTACACGAATTATTTTAAATTATCATCAATGATGTACAAGCATATAGTTACTGTACGTATTCAGTATTAGGTATACTTATATATATTGAATTTGTCACGTTGTATATAATATAAAAGGTATTTGTTATAACTTACTAGAAGTGGTTTAAAACTATTGTTTTCGTGCCGACTTTGATGTCTTGATGTATATTTAATGAAGACGGGTGGAATTTTAATTAAAACAGTCAACGAAAAAGTATCGACTAAATTATGTATTAAAATTGTAATGTGGCAATGTGTCAAAATAAATTTTTGTATAATATTGGAAGTTAATACAAGATTACGACAAGCAATATTTAATGTTATTACTTATTACTTTTAAATCTAAATTTTAATATATTATAGTTTTTACTTGATTTTTAGATAGGCACTATATTTATAGAACACATTTTTTTTTTAGATTATTTTGATGATAGAAAATGAATTACTATATCAGTACCTATAGGAAGTATTTTTGGTAAGTGAACAATAATTGTACAACAATTATTTTTCATTAACACGAGACCACAGTTTTGTACAGATAGTACTTCATTTAATGAGTATTATGACAAAATAATTGAACTATGGTCAATACGCAGCTAATGAACAAAAACATCTAATAGCCTACGTTCAGTGTGTATCTTTTTATTAATGTGGTATCACAACTGAAGCACAACTGAAGCAAGAACCACTTTTATCAGATAAATAAATATAATACTTATATAGGTAGTAAGGTAGTTGTATGAAATTGTATTTAGTGTTTAAAAATATAATTTGGAATAATTCGAATACTACGCATAGGGCATAGACAATAGTCTTCTGTTAGGTATCTATAGTAACATGGGATAATATATTATCAATTATTATAGATAAAAGTTCAGATGATGAAAATCAAAAATGTAGTATAAAATCAGAATAAAAAAGTTTATATTATATACAATAACAAATGTCGTAAATCGTGCTTTTGTAAGACAGCCGACAGGTAAGGTACGCCTATGGTGTACCCAGGGTCGGATTTAGGGGATGGCTGAGTGGGCTGCAGCCCAGGGGCTCATACAATTTTATGATATTTTAATAAGTAAAAAATATATTTTCTTGTTTATGTACAATGCATTCCGCACACGGACCACTCCCACTACATTTCTAAATCTACCTCTGGGTGTACCTATACTATACATAATATGTCTGTATTATAATTAAAGGTAATATCGACTTATTATTCAGTCTATGGCTTTTTAGAACAATTAACACCATTATCAATATAAAACATTAAATGTTAAATTAAATTAACATTAAATTAATGTCTTATTATCATGTATGTACTTCACAAGATATTATGTTTTATGTATTGTAATACATTTCTATTGACGTATTAATTGGCGTAAAAACTCAATTAGCTGTCGTTTTTTTTCAGGAGGCGAAAATTATGATTTGTTAAACGTTAGATCAAGAACACTGCTTAAACTCGGACTCCATGAAAACGCTCTTTTGGATGCTGTCCGTGTGGTCCAAATAAAACCGAAGTGGTCCAAAGTATGTTTTTATAAATTGTTACTTATTTTTGCGGCATTAGATCAATAATTTGAAATACATTAGGGACATTTCACACGTGGTATGGCGTTATTTTCCCTGAAGAGATATCAAGAGGCGTTATTAGAGTTTTCGTTAAGCGCAGTGCTCGGCGAAAACAATCAAAAACTCAAGTCACAAATTAACGAGGTGCTACAAAAGTTACTGACAATATATTGCAATGAAACTGAAGATCTAGATCTAGAGGGTTGGAATCCCATATCTCACAGTTACTTAAGATCGTATTTGAATACGTTTATCAACAGATCTAACGTATTCGACAAGAGTTCAAATTCCTTAAAAGTAGTATGTCGATGATAAAAATGTTATTTTGAAAATCAAATTATCATATTTTTGTTTTTTTTTTTAGAAATCTATCATAAAAGAGAGTACATTTATGAAAAAACAGCTCTGTGAAATTAGTACATTGACCGAATTGGTTCAACATATTTTTTTTGAAATAATGCAGACTAAACGTAAGTGAATTTTATTTTGTTAATTATAAGAAATTAGAAACTAAGACAAGGCTGGAAATTAATAAATAAAATTTTTTTAATTAATTTAAACTTTTTTGTTATTTTTACCTAAATTTCATTACAAGTTATTTTTTTTTAATAAAAAATGAGCTTCTAACTCAATAAGTTAATTTGATTTTGATACAATGTAGTCAGAGCCGTACGTGGGGGGCCTAGGTGCATGCGCCCCGGGCGCATGGTTTAAACTGTTTAAAGGGGGCGCCAAACATTTTTTTTAGTATATTAGGGGGCTAATATTTTTTAATTTTGCCCCGGGCTCTAAATCTTAACGGCAAAGCTCTGAATGTAGTTATTAATCATTTTTAGATAGTTACGTTAAATTAATTTTCCTTAATTTAAATCCCATAGATTAAAAATATATTGGTTTTGTACAAATTATCGTTTTTTATGAAAAAAAAAATATCAATAAAATATCGTATAAAGATATTTTTTATAATTTACGAATATATAATATGTATTGTAAATACTGAATTGTATATTGCAGTCAAAATGTTGAATGCACTATTTATAATATAAAAATACCATGTACCTATAAATACTGCAATTATATTATATAAATTTCTATAGAATGTTACAATTTTACTCATATAATATGTAGGTAATAATAATAACTAGGTATATTAATTTAATTTTTAAAATTTCATAACAATAACTCTACCTGATGGATAATCCAATTTGATGCATTAAGACAATTTAAAATGCTATCCAAAATGATATAAATTCAGTAAGTGGTTAGGAGTTCTAATTTTAAAAAATGGCATCTCTTTTATGACTTTTTGGTTATTACTCTTATAGGTACCAATGTATTATTTTTACATTGAACTTTTATTTATGTATATATATTATATATAATTTTATTAAATTTACTTATTGTATTTTGAAATCTATTGTAAATACTTTTTTAAAAAAAAATTGTACTTGTTTTGCTGGTATATTCTTAATTTACCGAGTTAAGTTATTTTAAAATTCAGCTAAATTTTTCTATAATATTAATTCTATTTAATTGATAAGGTAAAATAATTATTTAACTTACCCAGTCTTTCTAGTTATCGGTTACTTATTTTTTAATCCAATTATTATTTTTAGAGCTCATATTTTCATAAATATATAATTATACTAGAGTAAATGTTTTGAGTAGATACTATAAATAATTATAATTTATAGAGCAATCTTATGCAACTATTTATTTCTAATTGGTTTGAATGATCTAGAAAACGAGTAGATAACCTATTGTTATTATATGTTTGGTATTTGTTTCAATAATATGATAATATGTATGGATTATATCTAATGTTTCATTCTATAACTCGACTACCTCAAGCACTGACTGTTCATTTATTAGAGAGGCGCTAATGTTAAAGTGTTTTTTCCTTAAGTCATCGCTTATTTTAAATTTAAATTTAATTTTATTTAACAACAATAATAATTCAATTCTTTTGATGTATTTTATCAACATTCAGACAATCTTCCTAACATAGTTTTTAAAAACAAAATTCAATTCATTATTACAAAATGTATATAATATACTCGGTAGTATAACTTATTGAAAATTGTTATCGAAAAGGGATGATATTTGTCATTTTTTTTTCTTTGTAGTTTTAGATATCTTTAAGAAAGTTTTATTGTTTGTTAATGGTGCTAAAATGTAGGTAAATTGAATGATAATTTTAATATTTACAATCAAACATAGAAATGCACGTAATACGAACTAAAAAAATATCTACATTTAAATTGGTATCTTTTACTCCTAATGCTAAATAAAAAAATTTTCCACTCATAAAAACGTCACTGTAATAATATTGGTATTTATGCGAGCAGTATGTTTTGAAATAAAACAAATCATATAAATATATTTTGTTTTTACGGCATATAGGCATACTTTATTATATTCGAAAATTATGCAACTAACTTTACGGACGAATGATAGTATTATTATACGACACAATAATAGTATTATACTAGTGTAGATACCTATAGGTTTATTCGATAGGTACTTTGAATACCATTAAGTAATATTAACATTTCATAAGTGTTATAAAATATTATTTTCATGAGATAATAATACGAACTATGTGAAACACTTAGACCATTATGATATTTTGGTCACGCAATTTTGTGTACACATAATAATATAATCTAATGTATATAGCAATTAGTTGTGCTCAATGAATATTGACGAGACTCAAAACAACGACCGTCGTTTTGGATTTGATTTTTCAGATTACACTTCAAGCGTCTTAATCAATAGCACGCTAAACGTGGACACGTCGTTGTTGGACGAATCGGACTTCAATTGCGTCCTGTGTTGCGAAATGTTGAGGAACCCGGTGACGACACCGTGTGGACACACGTACTGCTTAGACTGTCTAGAGCACAATTTCGATTATAGTTTTCACTGTCCGCTGTGTCTGACGTCATTGCCGCCCGTGAGTAAAAATATCATAATCATCTCGTCGCAATAGATTATTGTAATAGTATATAGCAATAGTAGTAATAATAATAATAAAAATAATGAAAATAGTAATAGTAATGCATATTATTGAATAACATCACGTCGATACAAAGTCGTCAGTGTTTATTGTCAATTATTAAAATAATATTGTTATCGGTACATCACAGTCGACTCTATATCGGTATATACTGATTACTGGCGTACTTACATATATTAAATGCACATTGTGTGTATACGTCAAATATTATATGTGTTTCACCAAAATTTAAAATTTTTAACTATCTAAAAGTGATTAAAATTTTATTTATTAATTTTGTTATTTTTTAGTGACTAATATGTATAATGTAGGTATAAAATCTGTTTTGTGCTGTATATGAATTTATATATGTTTGAAAAATTATATGTGTAAATACTGTTTTATTTTATGGCTCTGTTTCGCAAAAATCTTATAAAATGTTAAGTATTCTGTCATTGGAAAAAGGTTAAGAACCACTGCTCTAAACAGTCTTATTATCAAATATAATATCATGGACGTTCTATCTGTAAAAGGAACCAAAAGCATGTTTTCTAAAAATTTTACAAGAGGGACAAGACGAAATTGTTATTTCTTGAATATTAATTATTTAGATAATGTTTAAAAACAAAATTTCGCGTATTTATTATCTTCTATACTTATTATTATTATGATGAATTGTGCACACGTATTGTAAACTTAGATACACAGAATAAGAAACACGTGTAAAAGATTTTTAATCCCGTATACCAAGTAAAATATATTGTCCTGTCTTTTGCAGAGCTTGGCACTGAGTAAAAAGAACACCTCGGAATTTGTCAACGAGCTGATCAGCTGTAAGTACACCAAAAACAGCCTTATGCAGACGATTAACTGGAAACCGGAAGCGGAACAAGACAGCACGTACTTGCCGGTGTTCGTTTGCACTAACGCTTTCCCGTCTGTGTCATGTCCGTTACACGTGTTTGAACCTCGGTACAGACTGATGATCAGGAGGTGCATAGAATCGGGTACGCGGAGATTCGCCATGATCAGCAACTGCTGTCCTCCCATGAAGTTCGTACACTTACACACGTATACATAATAATAACAATAAATAATGATATAATACTATTTTATTGGGGCTCCAGATTTAATATATTTGCATATTTGTTCAGGGGAAAAACATCTGATTCGTATTTATAAATATGCAGATTAGAAATTTAAACATTTTAAACGCATATTTTTGAATAAAATGAATGTACCAACTTACGTTTTAGATTTTCTGTATTTTGTTTTCTTTATGTCTTTGGATTTCACGTTTTTGAGTAGAGAATTTGCTTTAATATTCAACATTAACGGTGGTTTCTAGTAGTAAATTTTATCTAGTTGGTTTTTTGGCGGGTCAATTACTTCTCTTTATAGTTGGGAAAAGAAGCAGGTACATTTTACGCAACACCAGTTTTAAAAAAAATTATCTTAATTTATAAAACTAATAATTAATTAATAAATTATCGTAGATGTTTATTTAAAATATAATCAAATATTTATATTAACATTTTCTAGAAAGATAAAATTTCAAAATTATTTTTTCTGATTTTTTCGACTTGAGCTATTTTATATTTTAAAATTGTTATCAAATTAATTTCCGAGTTATGATTATTATTTATTATATTATTGGGATGTATATGTATTATTAACATGGCTTATGGATACGTGTACAAAAAATAAATGCCAAAAATCGTAAAATTGTCACTCTGTCACATGACGCTATATGTTTTTTTAACAATTAAATTATAAATTGCTACCTTGAATTTTAGATTTGCTGAGTTCGGAACGGTGTTGGAAATCAAAGATCGGATTATGATGGGTAATGGTTGCTCTTTTCTATCGACAATCGGAATGCGACGATTTAAAGTGTTAGTCCGAAAAGAACACGATGGCTATGACATGGCTACTGTGCAATACATAGAGGACGAAAAAGTTCCTTCAAAAAAATTATCAGGTCAGTAAAAATGTCATAAATATACCTATTATACTTCTATCATATTATATATTTGCATAGTTGAACTGTTTTAATTAAGAGAAAACCCTATCTGTGGCATTTAATTTGCTTACCTCCGTAAATCACAATATTATTATGTGTACAATTAATAAGCTCCTAATTTTGGTCATATATATATATATAGAATTATATAAACTTCATGACGACGTTCGGCAACGGGGATTGACGTGGTTTGATAGTTTTCGGTCCGAAATAAAATCTGAAATCTTGAGAACTGTTGGATTTCCACCAAGCACCGAACCAAATTGGGAAGAACTGTCTGACGGTCCAGCTTGGACGTGGTGGCTGTTGTCGTTATTACCACTGGGACAAAATGCCCATGTAAGTTTAATTATATTATATGAATTTATTTGAAACTTAATAATATAATCCTGTACCTGTTTACATATGTGTGTATGTGTGTCAACTGTCAAGCTTTATATTATAATTAAAGGACCACAAAATGGTGGCCCAAATAAATTTTTCTTAAGGTGAATAAGGTGAAGTTCTTATAAGTTTTCATTCTATTTTTGTTTTTCGTTTTCATTCTTTGGTTAATTACCTACGTAGGTATATTAAATATTGAAGGTATCCTGGTTTAATAATATGGCCTTCCAAAAATATTAATTGGTAACCCGCCTTTTATAAACTATATCCGTAGATACCATACAATTAATCCCACCAGTAAAAGTACCACTTACCATTATTCAGTGATGATTTGTATAATTTGTGAATACAAAGTAAATTGTACTGTTTCTGTGCATTGATTACGATTTATATTTATAAATTATATTGAACCCTAGCTCGTAGGTAACTTTTTTTTTTATCTAAGTTGATTTAATATTCCTATTTATTTAAATAACGAGTAATATATTATAAGGTATTTAATATGAAAAACGGAATGACATATAATATCTTACTTAACTTCGTCGGGCGTGTAATATGCAGCGTCCTATTTGTATACTATTTGTACCTTTTGAGTATTACCTTATATAATTTATAAACAACTGTTATTTATTATTATTATTATTTTTACTATAAAACATGAATAGTTAATTAATTGAGAATACATACAATATTATTGTATATTGTTATAAATATAGAAACGTTTATAAAAGTATCTAATTTAGGTTAAAACAAATGAATAGTCTAAACTAAACTCTAAAAGATACTACAAATAATTAGTGATATGATTACACTACATTTTTTTGGCTTAAAAAATAGATAAACGACAATTTATAAAGTTATAAACGTTTTCAAACTAAATGTCTTCATTTGTTTACACAGACTTAATTATATTTTGAAGTAGGTAGATCATAGATATTACTATTACAATAACAATGTAATTAGATTAAATATTTATTATTTGTGTAAGTTTTTTTTTCGTTTCTGTTGAGTGCAAGATTTTTAGAACAAATAACGTAAAATTAATTTATTGTTTTACAAAAATTAAACCATGATAATTCAAGTAAAACTATTTTAGGTAATAAGTATCAAAAGTTTAAGGTTTTAAATAATATATATAATGAGAAATTTGTTATTGTATAATATGACGAGTTATATGGTTGTGTTTTTAAATACCATGCGTTTCATGCATTATAATACCTTTGTTTATCATCATAATGGTAAATAATTTAATGTGAACCAATTTACGCGCTTGGTAATTTAAGAATAATTCCTACATAAATAAATAAAAACATAACAATATACTTACTTTTAATCTGTCTATTATATTTGAGTTAGATATTATTACTTTGACATCATAAACTTTGCTATTATAAACGCTTTTTTTAATTGTTTTTAGAGAAATGCTATTAAATACTCATTATATTTCCTAAACTTTAAATGCATTAAATTGCATTGTTGTTATTTTTTTTTATCAAATTAATCTGATTTAAGTAATAACTTATATCGTTTATGGATTCTCATTATGTAATAAGTAAAGTCGTTTAAATAATAAACATTAATGCCATTAAATATTATTATTGCCGTATTATACGATTGCTCATCTCAGGGTAATAAAAACGTATTCTGTTGTTGTATTGAATATATACCTATTTTGTAAAGATTTCCTAAGTCTCTATAGGTACTGCAGTTTATTTATTCTTCGGAAAATTGGGTCAATATTATACTATGTTTTTATTGAGCTTTAAACAGAATTATAAATAATTATTTGCATTTTATTTAAAAAAAACATTATTTAATAAATTTCAAAGGACGTGTAAATAATATACGTAGGTGGGTAAATAATATAACTAATATGTTTTGTTGTTTGTCTTTAACCAATAACCATTAACAAAATAATACGAAATAAAACTAAAAATGGTATTACCTATAGCATAAATAGATAGATTTTACTCAACGAACGTCGCCATGGCGGAAACCTTATTTTCAGTACATGATAAAATTTCGTTAACAACCGTGAATTGCAAAAAAATCGAAATAATACATAACCTAACCTACTACATAAACGAACATACACACACACACACACACACATCGTGCAATAAAAATCATTATATTAGATTATACACGCACTGATTTGACATTAGTCCGATGTCCAACGGTTCTTATGTAACTCGTTCCGTAATAGTAAACACACGCAAGTTGCTCCCGTTTTTTTTTTTATCATTCGTAGTTTATACAGCGCAGGTATATACTATACCTAATAGGTATGTAATAAGTGTTGTTATTATTATTCGTTTCGCGTATATGCCCGTATGTGAAAAGCTTCTATAGACAAACGCACGCCGCCGCACCATGTGTATTGCCGATTCGGTCAGTAAATTATATATTTATGTATAATGAAATATTATATAAATGTATAAAAAATAATAACTCAAGTCAAATTACATTATGAAGACGCCACGCTTGCATATTATGTCGTATCTATCTTGCAAACGTACGACAGCAAATTTTGTTCAATCAAACCGATCTCGCGATGTTGACTGTGTTAGTTTCGACTAACCCAGTGGTCTTCAACATTTTTGGACTCGCGACCCATTTTTTCAGGCCTACATTTTTCGCGACCCACGTTTTAACTATGTAATTGTCTTTTTACCTTATCTAAATTTATAAACTTAATTTTTATTTTAAAAAGAAGACTTATCGCGACCCAATTTTAAAGCTTACGTGACCCACTGGTTGAAGACCACTAGACTAACCCATGGTATTATCAAACTTAAAGCTACGGACGTTATTATCCGTGCTCGTGCGTATCTACTGTATTAAAAATTAAAATATTTTAATTTTTAAAGGAGTTATGAACATTTATATATTGTAGGTAATCGTTATTATAATTGCTCTTTAAAGTGATATCTATTTTCACGTTATTTTATAATACGATGTACAATAATATAGCAGGAATGTGGTAGGTACACTCAAATACTAATTCAATACATTCGTCAGTAGCTCGAGAGTTTAACTAGGTAATTAATTTTAAGGACCATTAGCGTGGTTTTTCATTAAGAACACAATATTATTATCTATATAATAATAATTATAAGGATGTATTAAATTAGGTTAGGTAATATACACTGGAAATGCAATTTATTTTTTTAAAAACCTATTCCTATTTTAATTAAAATAAAATTTCCCGAGTCTTGCGCAATAAGTACCTATTATATGTATAGAGGTTATTTTCGATCGTTTTTAATGCAAAAAAAATGTTTCTAATATAGGTACCTATATATTCGAATAATGCGTTTATTTGTGTATACCTACATACATGATGCTCAGGTGTATAACTAGTCACTAATACTACAAATAATTTGATATTATATTATTATTATTATTACATCGACCGCCAAATATTATTTAACGAGCTAGTTTCATTATCGGTGATAATTTTAGGGTCGACTGACCCATGCCCGCTGAGACACCTTTGTGTGTAAATGTGTTAAAAAAACGTAAAAACAACATTCTCGAGGGCATTCTTTATCGTATTTACGCACTTACATTATGCATTCTACTTTTGTGTATAATTGGATGGTCGGTTAAACTGATCATGTTTATCAAAGAAAAAAAGAAAAACCAAATCGCGGGAGTTTCGAGAATGTTAGGAAATCTTACCCATTCAGTATATTGACTACAGACTGATGATGACTAAATGCCTAATTTCTGGAATAATATCGATCATTAATAGAGGACTTTTTAACGTATAGAATTAATTATAATTACCTACACCAACCGCAATATACCTACGCAGCGTGAAATAAATATTATAGGTACTACTCAACAGTTAACAAATACCTTTTGAATGGTTAGATTAGGTTCAGTGGCGTGTGAAAGCTGTTCCGTGGCGTCATTGGTTTCAAAATGAAAACAAAAATGGTTCACTGACAGGTTTTGATTTCGTATAAGGTATAACACTCATAAGTCATAGATAGTTAGCCGCATTTATGTAAAATGTATATTATTTATGCTTTGGATATCTAAAGAACGTTTTGTTGTATGGTTCTATTTCATATTTATAATATGATAATTGTAATAATTAATTATACTACAACGGAGAAGGTATTGTTTAAGTATGAAGTTAAAACACTCGCCTATAAGAAAAATCCTGGTTACGCGATTGGTTATACATTAGGTGAGACGCAACTCGTTAAAAATCTTAATTTCTTATAAATAATAATACCTCCATAATTTATTTTTGAAAATTATTGTTCAGTGATCCTGTGATCCTCCGTTAAAACATATAAAGGCAATGCCATTGGGCGTTTGATCGTCGGATTTTGAATTAATATTTTGCATAAGCTCATATAACTCATTTAAAAATATTATAAAAGCATGGTATAAACTATAAAGTACGGTATAATTATAGTAAACACTAAACAGCGTGGTTAGGAATATCAAACGAGTGTGACGTCCTGGAAAAGTAGGCGCGCGGTCGATCGCAAACGTGCGCGCGGGCAAGGTAGCGACGGCGGCCGCGCCCCTGGTACCGCGAACTGTCGAGACGCGGCAACATCGCGGCCGACCACGGGGGCTATTCCTACAATCCCGTTACCGGTGCCGTCCGACCGGCCGGTGTTGCACTCGCCCCGGGTGGTGTCCGTTCACCGTAACGTCCCGTCGCCGACCGTACGCATGGGACCCTGGTAGCCGAAGACACATATGTGATGCAAGAGTTTGCTTGACGGGCACGTCCAAAGCAACACGCAGCTCCGCGCCGGGCGGTGGCGATTGTGGTGCGCGGTGGGTGGTAGGGGTTGCTTCGACGGTCACGGTGTTTCCGAATATATTTTGTCATACCCGACACGCGTTCCGATTGGCACTAGAAACTCGTACGTTCAAAGGCTTTTTAGGAGAAAACGAATTTTTCAATTTTTCGAGCCATCTGTTATTTATCGTATTACAAAGTATTTATTTATTTATTTTTTTTGTTTTGTTTTCATGCGCTCAAGAGAACCCGCAGGTGTTGTCTTCCTCTTACATAACATAATATTATTATACCAACATAATATTATACGTTCCGATGTCGTGTTGTTAACTCAAACAATAATACGTTAGAGTGACCTATTATGAAATTTAAGTTTAATAACTGTAAATTTACATTTGCTGAAATAAATAATTATTATTGTTGTTGTTATGAATATTAAAGGCTAGGTAGGTATGTGACCTATTGTAACGTGTTAGTACTGTTTTCTCTCATTATTTTATTTTAATTTTTAAATAATATTAAGTTAACATACTTTTTACTTGCTTAGTAATAAAAATTTGAAAGAAAAAATGTATTGAATTTAAAAATCAAATATTTTTATTTGTCCAATGGCATTAAAAAGGTTTTATCGTTGCGTATTTTTACATTTAAATTACCTATACCAAGTGTCTATCATTGATTATAGTTTGTAATTTATAAATATAGAATAACTTGTGTTTAATCCATTATCAAAAATAAATTTTTTTGGTTAAAGTTGTTTTATTTTATAGTACTTTGATACTTAATACCTCATTACGTTACTACTTTCTATATAATGTTTAAAAGAAAAAAAATATTAAAAGTTAAAAATAAAAATTTTGTTAGAGAATTGTCGTTCTTTCTTGTTTTAAGTTAAATATAAAGTAAAATTTCTTGTCGTTGCCTCAAATTTACCATATATTAATATATCATACTCGCAACTCAATACAAACGAACGTAAAAAATATTATTATTAAGATAGGTAATTATATAGGTGCGATCGTTTTTTTTTTTTTTGTATTTTTTATTTGGAAATGAGAATAACAATTAGCGGTGGTCATTATTGTAGATAAAAAATTCATTGTTGTACACCAGTTATTAAGAAACCGATTAATTTTTTCTAATCTCGCGGTGAATAACAAAATATTATATAGGTACTTTAACGGTTTATCATTATTTTAGTACCTATAGTACATACCTACTTATTAGACTTCTACACAATCATCATAAAATATATTATTCACATAAGATAATAATATTAATTTATGTATAATATTGTGCAGTTGAATTTCGTACTACATGAACACCATACACAGTATCACACAATAATAATTTATTTTATTTTCGCAGGTGGACCTCTTAGCGAACACTAGTATTGAAGTCCGATTAAAAGTGATCAACAAAATTCTCAGTCGCATCGAACGAAGCTCACTGTCCTTAAGAATAACTTCGTCATCATTATAATATAATAATAATCATCAATAATGAACTATATTGTAATGATTATGTTGATGATAGAACTATTAATATTATTTTTAACGGTTAAACGACTGGAAGTCTCGACGACAATAACCACTTATTCATGTTTGTACATAATTTTTGTAGGCAGCGTGGTTGTAGTCCGATCTTATTATTTATGTACCTACCTACCAACAATATCATTAAGAATTGGACGAATTGGACGTCTTGGATAATATTATTTCATTATTAAAATTATTGTATTATTTACTATCGTACAATATTCTGTGATCTCCGAATCTGGTCAATAATTCAGTTGTTGATAAATAATATTACTTACCTACTATCTAGGTGAATTTTACGATTTTTATTTAACGTGTTTTTATATTATGTACCGAGCTTCCCGAGATTAAATGAAATACTTACTACAAAATTTATCGGATTCATCTCAATTTATTATTTAAGATAACGCACATTTCTACTATATTGAAAATAATAATTATTAGATTGTTTGGATAATAATAATAATTATACTTCCAATAGCGAGTCATGCTTGAAATACCTTTTGATTTTGAATTATTATCGTAATTTTTAATTTTTGACTATTATCTACAACGAATTCTCAATGTATTGCTATTATGTTGATACATTTTAAATTACCCATAAGCCGCCTACGTGGTTCAATTTGTGATATTGTAATGTGTAATTGTTTATTTTAATTTATTAATATTATTATTTTTATAAAATAATATTATTATTTAATATGCTTACTGCCTCTTTAAGAATGCAGGTGATAGGGGTTTTTCTTAAAGTTTTTTTATATTTATTTTATTTCTGAGCTTAAATATTATTGTAAATTTATAAAACTAAATGTCCTTGTCGTATTTCATGTTACCAAAGCTCATATTTTTTTTAGCTTATATTATATTATATATTCTATAAATTAATAAACCTAATTTGTGCCTGTTTGATTACTCACTTTCTGCTGCAGTTAGAGAGAGGTATTCTGCTTTTCCATCAAAATGGATTACTAGTCGTTCATTGTCTTATCGATAGTTAAAAAATAGAAAACAAATTGTAATTTTTCCTTTTATTTATTTTTGTATTTACAAATATAAATACAGAAATTATAAGCTATGTAAATGTATATAATATTATGTAATTATTTATCATATTATACATGTGTTTTTAATTTATTTTTTTGTGAATGCTTTGTCTTTTTGTGAAAACTTTTATTTATAGAATTTAATATTATTAGTAATTACACGATTTTACCTATATGTGTAATTGCTGCTCATATACCGGATTTTTTTACCTGAACTAAAATTATGGGAATTTATTGTTTTGATCAGATTATGTTATTATTTCTTTTTGAATTAGTATTACTTATAAAATATATATCTTATGTTACCTAAACAAATTTAATTGTAAACGAATGTATGATCAATTGAAACCTATGTAAACCTTATAAGTAATAACAATAAGCAATTATAATAAATTGTATCTTAATTATTATCAAAGTATAATTATTATAATTTAAATAGATGCGCGTGTGACCTAACACTAGTCACCAGTACGTGTGAAGTACCTAGTGATAATCTGAACTCATGATTTGTTCATATTAATACAACATCTTGTTAGATATTATGTACTTGTAAATTATTTAAAATACTATAGTACGCTCAAAACTTTAGATTCAATTGTATTGAACTTCTGGATATCCTGAAAATAAAATAAGGAAACATGAGTCATTTCATAACTAAAAATAAGTTAAGGTTTTATTAACTTATCAGATTGACCGATTTTGGTACATTTATTATGTTTATCGGTTTATTTACTTTTAGATTTTGAGTGGAACGAGGTGGATGTTTTATCGAAAATGTGTTTTAATCGAAATAATGCTTCGATTTTCAATTTAGAGGGTTGTTTTGGATAGAAAATTAGATATGGTTTGTAAGTACTTTGAAAAGTGGAAAAAGTAAAATGTTCAATATTTTTCAATAATCAGGAAAACCGAAAAACAAAAAATTTATTGAGCAAATCCAATTCTTGACAAAATCGATTTTGATTTTTTTGATTTAACATTTCACAAAATGTTCATATAATTATTTTCTATTTTATAATATAATTTTTTTTTTTTAAATATTTGATTCTTTTTTAGCTATTTATAAATACTTGAAGTTTTTTTTTATATATATGTATAATATATAAATGCCAATGAAAATTTATTTGCATCATGATGATAAATAAAAGAAATTAATGCTTGGTTCCTAATAAGTTGTTAATTTTCAATTTAAAATTTGAAGTCACAATTTTTTTTTTATAAATGATTAGATTAAAAATGTTTACATTTTTAAAATTTCAAAAAATGATTATACTATTTTGTAGATAGGAATTTATAAACAATTTTTTTTTATCTAAGGCTTGAAAATTTAATACAAGAAGGTTCTTTGTACAATTTTCAAGTTATTTAATGATTTTTTATATTTTATTTTAATTAAAAAACAAATAACCGAAGATAATTGGCATTTTTATGATAATGAAACATGATAATTTTCAATCTATTATAATATTTTCAAAATATTTCAAATCTTTTCATTTATTTACAGGTATTCAAATTTTTTTTAGTTTTATTTCAATATAAATAGCATTAATTTTTTATTTTATCAATACAAAAAGCTTGAAAGTTTAATGCATGATTCACATAAACTATTTTTATATCTGAAATATTTAAAATATATAAGCACAATTTATTTTTATATTAATTAACATTTCAAATTTTCAGAAAATGTGCAAATTGTTTTGCAGTTGAAAATTTATAAAATGTTAAATTTTGATAACAAAGGCTTGAACATTTTAAACAAATTTCCTAATGAATAATTCATAGTGAAACCAACAACTTAAGTGAAGAAATAGCGTTATGAAGATAAAAAGTAGCCTAAAGTAGTCTTAACACACATCCGAAAAAAATAGACCTATGGAGGAGAAAAAAAAAGACACAAACTTACAAATACGTACGGATCTAAATGATCAAATGTAAATTGTATTAATGTGGTGAGTATGGAAGACCCTTAATAGAAGAATAGGACAAGAATCGAAATTGGAAGAATTAGTGGGGTAGTAGATATAGGAAATGAAGGATCTTGGGTGTGAAATGCGGATGTGAATGCGTTATGGAACAAGATGAAGACCATCTAAACCGATGTTCAATATTACCACCAGTTTAGAGCGAAGAAGACTTTATAGCGGCAAATGTTAGCATATAAACAGGTGATATAAGTCATAACTTATTGAGAAGGTAAAGGAATATAAAGCTGAAAACAGACACAAAAAGAGTGAAACCGAAAGATGTGAAAAATATAAAAAAATTTTTTATACCTACTTATTTTAAGTTAAACTTAGTATGAGACTGTATATTCAAAAATTTTATCCGTGGGAACATAAAATATTTATACGTACTATTATATTTTATACACACGATTAAATTTTCAAATGCAATAATTTCGGGAAAAAATAATGCAATCTATACTAATATACTATTACTAACAGTAAAAGAAATTAATATACCTAATAGCAATATAAAAATATAACGTGAAGTATACTTAGTGCAGGTTAACTATTTCACCTCAAAATAGTTTTTCGTTTATAATGACGTTCCTTTAATTTCAAGTTTAACGTATCAATCACAGGTCACTCAAAAGGGTGACTATTCGATACCTATTGTACAACAGAGCGATATCTATAGGTACTTAACCACTTTTTTTTTTTAATTATTATTATTATTATTAAGGTTTTATTTTGAAGTATAATATATTATTAATAATTTTTTAAAGTTAGTTTGTATAGATTTTCTCTTAAATTTGGTTAACCTGTTAATAAGCAATGGGCGCGTTACTAGATTATTAATAACTAATAAGTAAAGAACATTTTTTTTGTTAGTGATGAATACTAATTCCTGTTTAAATTTAAAGCAGCATTGATAGACGTTGACTATCTTGTTAAGTTAATCTTTTGTCTAATGTAACGTTAAGATACTAGACCAAGGAATTGCAAAACACGTTATTGTTGAAATTGAATAATTTTAGATTATGGTTACGACGTAGTCTGAATCATATGTTTAGCCTTATTGTGGGATATATTAGTTCATGATATTTTTAAATTATTGCAGCAAGATGATAAGATATTTAAATTGTTTTTAAATTGATTGTTATTGTTTATACGTTCCGTCAAGTGTAAGTTATCTTCGATAAAAATAACTAAATTAGTACGTATGTATTGTAGACATCAAATCAAGTTTGGCCAAGTTTGATCTGCAAGGAACCTCATCTGTTGTACATTTTTGCGATTTTGACAATATTTTAATCTAAAGTTAAACTGCAAACGCTAATGAAAAAATTGTAACTGTTCCGTAATATTTTCTTGTTTATCACAATTATTTTAATAAGTATTTGGAATTATCTACTTTTGATCAACCCTTAAAGATTGAATTTTTTTTATTACTTCAAAAAACCACAAAATTAAAAAAACCTGTAAGTCCGCTTTGCACGAAATCTAAAATATAAATGTCAATTGTAAAGGATTTAATAACACAGTATATTATAGTAACCGGTATAGGTAATTACAACAATATATAAGTAATAAAACATAATCAAAATAACATAATATAATTAGTGAAAATTGTGCCAAATATAATTATACATAATATATTAATAGTTAAATGTTAATATGTTTTTTTACTCTCCATAAATACTATTTATTAAAATTTTAAAATATAGGTCTTAAACAATTTTTGTAATTTCCCTCATCTGAACGCAATCTAGTATACACATGTATGTAAGTTAGATTGCTTGTTAAACAGGAGCATTTTTGTTTTTCGTTTAAAACATCTTTATAGTTCATAATAATATATTTGATACTGTATACAAAGTTTTTTTAGCAGACTAATGAGAGTTTTTAAATAAATTCTGTTCTTTTTTCTTAAATTCATATAATATAATATACGTACCTTCGGATACCTATTCACTAAAAAATAGAAAATAAAAATCAATTAAATATATTTTAACACTAACAATTGTTTATAGTAGGTATGTGAAAAACATTTATATACATTAAGCTGATAAAATATATAATAGCAAACCATCAATCTATCTATTGATAGATTTATATTTATATTTTATCGTTTAAGGTTTTCAGCTACTAAAGAAGTTGTTTTTTACACCTTTAAAATATAAACTAAACTACATTAATTAGTTGAAAATATAAAAATAAGTTATGAGCTCTGAGATGTGTAGTAACCCGAAAAAACTAAATTAACTAATGAAATATTATTTTCATTATTAATATTATTTTTATTCGGAGCTGTAAGAAAAAATAATAATAACAAACAATAGATCAACCGAAGTCGTATACTCGTGTACATTTTTTTTTTTTAGATATGCATTGTCTAACGTTTAAACAATAATCTATTATTGATAGCACATATTATACTAAATGTAAATTCAATTTTCATTTTATCACGTCATGTAAATTCAAATTTGTTAGATATCGTGTTTAGTTATTGTGTGAGCTGCTTGTATCGATGTATGTATACTGCAGCGCCATTATTTTAAGAAACATTCAACCCACCGAAATTATTGATAAAGCCTTATATTGTACCTATATAATATATTACAATGGGTATTTTTTTTTATATTAAATTATGGCATAACAGAATTCTGAATTACACTAATTGTGCAATATTGATTGTGCGGTGGTGGAAGTGCATAAATAAGCTGCAGCGCAATTAAAGCTGAAAAGGAAGTATGACAAGTCATATTAAAAAAAAAAAAAAAACAATAATAATAATAATAATAACAATAATTAGTTAATGATAAAAATGATTGTGGTTGATATGAAATTGTAAACGTAGGTACTTGTGCGGCAGTGCTATGTATATTTATTATTTACTAGAAATATATATGTATAACAAATATACAAACACAGCCCCACGCCGTGTTGTTACCTATAAGATTATCACCAAGCGATTTGCTATCAAATTATTGATAATTATTAACTTATTAACATATACTTAAGGTTCGTTTTTTTATTTTAGAAATTAATCAAGCATTTATTTTTGTGAACCTACACTGTACAATAATAATGATATGATAAATATGAAGAAGGTGACTAATAATTACTTGACGAGAAACAAATATTTCTAAGATTTATAAATTTAATTTTAATTTATAATACTCCCAATATTTTGTAGGTTTTTATGGATGTATTAGTTTTATTTGCGCAGTTACTTTCTATACTAATATAGTCTTACGAATAGAAATATGAAATACAAAAACAATTTAAGAATCCTACCAGTTCTCCCGGAGTGTGATAAGGATTGTATTTGAAATTGACCCGAGCAATCAATTCAATATTATCCGGTTACTCATAGGTATACCTATCAATATAATGTGTTTATTATAGAAATGGATTTATGATGATATTATATGCTTGTATAGCAACTATTATTTGGGCATTGCTGCATGTATTATAATGATCTGACTTATTGCATAAACAAAAAATAATAAAACGAAAATTATTATGATGTAGTCGGATCAAAATTTATATTAGAAATAATATGTTAGTGTAAATAAGTTAAAATAATCGAGATCTGAAAATAAAAGCATTAATTTTAATCGTTTAATTTTTTAAAACACGTCATATTATATAGGTACTATCAGTTAAGTTATTAACTACTTATATTAGTCAATTTTCTGCGAATATAGGTACTTGTACTCGTTATTATACTATTATAATAGTATTATTTACATGTTTATTAATCCGTTCAACTATTACTAAGATACTTAAATTATTTTCGCAATATTATTTTGAGTGAAATACACATAGTCGGCAAGTAAATTAAAACACCATATTATATGATATTATCAAAGACGTATTTTTATAATAAGTAATCGGTTACTTAAATTATTAACTATAGTATATAATCAATGATAAAATGTAAAAAAACAATTTATCAATATAATATTGCTATGGGTGAATAAATAAAGGTAGATCCTTTTGTTTAAGCTAATGTATTTAACAAGAATTTATACAGTTGTAATAGGTGTACCGCGTACAAATGTGATATTAAATTGGCATAAAACTTATTTGTGATGTATTGGTACTATAGTATTTGTTGAATAATTGTTTCAATTTGCAAAGTGTGTTGAAAAAAGAACATTCCTACTTATATATTCACGAAAAATGTTTACCTCGGTCCGAATCGATAGTAGGTTACGTTAACCATTTTTATAAAGTTGGTGGTGATGGTGGCTCGAGCCGTTATCCATTTCACGGTCAAATAATACATGAATATAATATGCATGTTGACATTTATGCGCTTGATATAACATCAATAATAATAAACAATTATAAGCTGATGCATAAAATGAAATTGTTTTAACAACTTTAAATTGATACGGATTTTTTTTTTTCTCCGCGTAGGATTTGTGGTTATTATAATAATATTTATTGTTCTTATCGTGTGTAATACGTACACAGTGAACACATGTATATAACGTATGATACCGTAATATACCTACTATCACGGGGAGAGTATTGCAGCCTAATAAATGATCTACGATAAAACATTTCACGAAGAATATTATATAATATTAATATGTGTATTTAGGATTATAATTTAACTATTGATGGTGTTAGAACGGAAAAAAAACTGACTAGTTTTAAATTTGCGAGTTGAGGGGCACCGATCTCTGCCATAACCACGCTAAAACATACCACGATAATATTTTTAATAATACGTTTATATACTGGTCATGTATATAACTGGTTCAACGTGCACAGGAATCCGACAAGGACATGTGTCAAAATCATAAAAAAAAAAAAAAAAATACAGCAGGATATAAATATATTTCGCGAACGCTCATCTGTACAGAGTACCTATACTCTCGAGTAGATACCTATCGTTTAAATAACACATGCCCATTATACATTCCATAATATATTAT
Organism: Aphis craccivora; assembly: GCA_009835225.1. Taxonomy (NCBI): domain Eukaryota; kingdom Metazoa; phylum Arthropoda; class Insecta; order Hemiptera; family Aphididae; genus Aphis; species Aphis craccivora. The sequence continues at coordinate 101,007 of VUJU01000219.1, forward strand.
GTTTCCATCATTTAATTCCGTTCGTTCAATACCGTTCAAATTATTGCCGTAAAATAAAATAATAATAATAATGATATAATATGGTAATTGACATTTCCGTAGTTTTGGAATATCTACCTATATATTATTTATATACATTATACATAATACATAATACCGTATATATACTGGTATAGGTATATATTGCGGAAACGGTTGATTGTTGAAGTATATATTTTTAGTGTGCAAAAATCCTAAAAACTTGTTTGGAGCGGTAAATAAACGTATTTTGGATTATTGCGGGAACAGAATTCACAATATTTTATCGTCGTAAACAGTATTCATAACGGTAGTATGCGTAATAGTAGGAAGCTCGGGAAAGAAAAATAAATAGGCAAACTGTTTTAATACGACGTGCCAACGAGATTTTGAATATAATATTGTATAGTTCAGTAGTAGTTGGTAGTAATTATTTTAGTGGTACCTAGAAGATGATTGACGACTTCAATTTTTTTGCAAATAATTATAGATAGGTATCGCTTCAACCTATGATTATACGATAATTATATATGTTTGTAGCTATTTAGGAGAAACGAAGATTTCATTAGTTTTCAAATTTAAAATATATAACGCGTGAATGCCTATAATAATATAATATAACGTTGGTAACGAATTTTACTTATGAGTTTAATATATTTTTTATTATTATGTTTAATCTTAGTTTCCGTTTGTCCAAATTGTACCTACATAATACGAAATTTCGATATATTTTTCATGTTTCAATTTGATTTTCTACATTGTTAATATCCGTAACTTATGGCTGTTGGAGCCGATCAGCTTTTAGTATTAAAATTTGCTTTACAAAACTTTCACGCCTTGTGAAATAGTCAGATTTTAGTACCTAATTATTTTTTTAATATGATAATTTTATCCAAGTTTTCTTTGACTCACATCATATATGATATCATATATTTCGGAGTATTTTGATGTATATTATTTAAATTCAATTCAAAAATTGAAAATAAATCGAATGCGACCTAAATAAAAGTTTACCTTTTTTTAGTAAAAAATAACATAAGTTAAATCCAATTAAAAAGATCATTTTTTCTGTAATTTCATTTTTGATCTTTGAAATTTTTTCGTACGACCACAGCGCCATGTAACTAGAAATTGTCTGTATTTTTCTCTTGTGTAAGTAAATAGTAAATTTAGATATCAATAACTTAATAAAGCGGAGGTTATTATTACTTAACAAACGTCACAAGACACAACAACTATTAACACATATTTGTTTTTGATTATTAACATGTTTATATTACATATTTATATTATATCATTGATTATATAAAATATATCCCGACACTATTGTTTAAATAATATTATAATAAATATGTATGTTCAAAATCATTACATGTGTGTTATGCAATTAAAAAGGTCCTATTGTCAACCTATTTTATATAATAATGAGTAATTACTAGTTATAGTGTCGTTTTTAAGTTTTTAAGTAATGTCCATCGAATTTTCACAGGCTGTTTCAATTAATTCTTTACAGCATACTATCTTGTAGCAAGGTCACGCGATCATGTTTTCCTCATATATATAATAATAAATAATAACAGTACTCGTTTCTATATATTATGTAGTTTAATTGTTATTACTTTAATAATTTCTTTAAAGACATGGAAATGCGTTCGACAATAGCACTTATCTCGAGACTAGAATAAATTATTTTTCGTTGTGATTTCATATATACACTTCGGTTTTTCTTAATTTTAAAAATGAAATATAGGTGTTAATAAATTATGACATACCTATAGTGGTTCGGTAGTAACCCAGTCGGTTGTCAGTTAACGATATAAAATGATGTGTGAGAGAGTCTTCCGTGGCATATGAGGACGGTGTGGTACTTAGACAATTAACATAATAGTGAGAAAATTAAGATTATTATTCAATTAACTTGAGAAAATTGTGAATACATGGCAACAGATAAATATGATGTATGACAAGATGAATATAATGGCTAAAACCTCTACTAAGAAAAAGAAAAAATATATAATAATATTATCACATAAATAATTTTACTTTTATCAGCAAATAGTCACCGTTCTCGTACAAATCATTCAATACCTACCTATTCAAAAATAGCGAGTAAAATTTTTTTGATCTACATTACAATATAGGGTGATTAATCATTTTATTATGGATCACTCATTATTTAAAAACCTATTTTTTTTTTTTTTTACTCAATTTCCACTAGTAATAAAACAATATATTTTTAATATTTTTTATCGATATATTTTTTAAAGTTTTTACTTTTTTAAATGAAAACATAGATTCATATTATGTTCATATTTTGAAGCAGAATATAGTATTACAACAAAATTTTTCGGGGTATCCAGTATTCCACACTATTCTGCTCTCCTAAATTATAAAATATATTTTAAAATCATAAACTAGGTACTCATTAAAATTTCGTATTATATTATGTATCGAAATATTCCGAAAAATATTATGCTTCAGATAATGAATTTATAAATATATGTTTTCATTAAAAAAGTAAACATTTTAAAAACAAGTCGAGAAAACTATATATTTAAAAAATATATATTTATTTTGACTGCAAATTATGTGAGAAAAATATTTCCAAAAACGTAAATAGATTTTGAAATAATGAGTGGTATATGATAAAAGAGCCACCTGGTTATGTAAAATACCGTAATTTATCGTGTCTTATCATATGTTTTAATTTATCATTATAAATATTTTTTTGTTATTTGAATGGCTTAAAATATATTTTCTTATAAGGAATAAGGGTAGTAGAATGCTTTGAACTTGGCTTGACGTTAGAATCTTTTTTCTTTATTTTATATTATATTATTTGCAAAGTTATTATTTATTATAGGGTTGTTATGAACTTTCATAAAGTATTAAATCACTTTTTATGCCACCTATAAAAGTGTTAATTGTTGACGTGGGTGGCATGCACAATCATAAGTTAATATGGTATTTTGGTGGTACGGTAAAGGTTACGATTCTTTTGTCGTCGTGAAAGGGAACATAAAAAACGGAGCAAAATATTTAATGGAGTAAGTACCTAACGTACTCATGGGGCGTCACAATTAAATAATGATTATGACGTCTTGTTTGTGCAATCGACTGAAATAATATACCTACATCTATCATGACGTGTTCATCGTTGGTTAGTGCCTCTAACACACGAATCTAATTGTTATGTTTATGAATACAACATTTTTGTAGTATATGGACTTATAATATTATGGTGTAGTTGTTTAATATAATATATATAATATATAAATACAATTTCTATGTTTGTTCAAAATCGTCATTTGCATTAAATATTACTTTATCGGATTAAATAGTAATGACTAGGGTTCGGATTTTAAAGCATAGATATGCTTCTTTTATTATACACATAAATGCTTTTTTTGTATTTTTTTGCTTTTTTAAAATTATTCCAGCTGTGAATTTTTTATATATGATATGTATATTATACTATTGTAATAATAAAAAAATAATATTAATAAGAAATGTAAAAACTCAGAATGCGGATATTGGATTATTATTGTTTTCGTTATCGGCTTGTTAATTAAATATATTAAAAGTATAGATTATCGATCTACCTATTATAGCAAGCAGTACCTATATACGGTCATCAGTATGCCTTCAACATTGGTATTTCAAAATTTAAGATAAAGTGTTTTAATTTGAAACCTCTTATATGGAGTATGCACCGGTCACTTCAGTTGATATAGAGAGTTCGTTTCCTGCGTATAAAAATAGTCTGCCGGACAATAGAGTCAGTTTCACTTCTGAAAATCTAAGGTAATACATGGTAACTAATTATTTTTTTTTAAATTTAAATTAATACTTAAAATTTTTATTAATTTCTATAACTAGTTTTTGAAAATTGTTGGTCATGCTTTTAAAAAAATAAATATGCTTCTTTTTGCTTTTTTAAAATAATCGTATTCTTTTTTAGTTACTTATTATGCTTTAAAATCCGATCCCTAGTAATGACACTAACACTTATGATATTATTGGTAGAGATTAATTTACAATTATTGTGTTTTATTATTATTATTATTATTTTTTTTTTGTAATTAAAATCGTTTTCACATCTTAATGAGCAATTTCTCTCATCTTTTCAATCATAATATTAATGTTCGTAGTGCCCGTAGTAGTTACTTATAGGTACTTACAATGAATATCAATGCGAAAAAAGTTTAACTTACACTACATTAAATATATTTAACATGCCTAATATTATTGTTTACTCATAGGTAATATAAACAGCTGCAGATCAATCGGTGAATTAAAATAATGAATTGTAATAATTGAATTTATATAGCAAAATCATGTCGGATTCGACGGAAACATCATAATATTATTTAACTTCATCGGTTTATCCTTACACGTGCGTTCACCGTGTTTAGCTTATTATTTTCTTCATTATGTGTCATATTATTATTGAGATAGTAATCCGAGTGTGGCCGATTTTTGTAAAGAGTTCGAAATCATTTCTTCTCTACGGGTATTAGATTAATTGTGTTTTCCCATTTGTCTTCTGCGGCCGCAGCGTTTGGTTCGTTTAATTTCTCCTCGACTTATTGTCTTGAGCGAGTATGCATTCCCACATAGCATATAATATAACCATCATAAAATATTATAATGAATGGTATACTATACTTACCTGTACATAAGTTGATTATGATTTTTCAAATTTCTTTTTTGAAATCGTTACAATACGTTATTGGAGTAAAATATTAATATCCATCCAAGCTTTTTTTCATATCCACAACAAGTTTAATATCCTATAAAATATAATGTGATTGTAACTGGTTGTAATTGTATTGTTTGGATTTATTACGTTTGGATCGTTTGGTAAGTAAAATTTGAACTAAACATTAAAAATAAAGTAAATGTGATTTGGAAATATATACACCGGTGCAATTTGTATTGGATTTACAACAATAATATTAATATTTTTTATGTTTATGTGTTGGTACGGCTTAGTTACATTTTATATTATAACAAACAATGGTATTCTACATTTACTATTTTATTGTTAGAATACCTTATATTTATAGTATTTATACGTTTCTTTTCTTTAAATTGCTAACAAGTTTAATAAATACACATTCTTATAATAATTATGACTTCATTCATATAGAATACATATGTAATTTATTTGTCCAAAGTTATTTTCATTTCTGTTTAAGACAAAAAATAGTTGATTAAAATATAATAAATCTTTAACGTGAACTATTGAAAATAAAATAAAAACTAAATAATTGTTCTGGGGTATAGTAGGGTAGGATAGTGACCTATATTGTCATCACAGAATAATTCGCATATTATGAATTGGAAACAAAGACAAAGCATTATTCAGAAATAGCAACCGAAAAAATAATGCGTGCAAGAAGAGTTTGGACTGTTTGGAGTTTAAAAAGATCCGAAACGGCAAACACTGTGTAAGCGAGTGAAAAGATTTTTTTTTGATTGTATGTCTGTTATATAATAATAAAATTACACCTCTGATGCACAAAATAAAATTCACTAATTTATTTTACTAGCTGATTATTATTAAAATGATGTACCTATTAATTTATGCATAGTTGCTAAAAGTATTTCATAAAATATAACTTAACGCAAAAAATTTAAATTATGCGCAGCAACAAAACATGCGCTTAAAAATCTTTTCACTCGCTTACATAGCGATTGCCGTTTCGGATCTCCTTTAACTCGCAACTCTTTTGCATGCGTTCTTTTTCGATTGCTATTTCTGAATAATGCGGTGGATTTGTTGCCAATTCATAATACGCGAATGCCATGTTTGGCAAGGATTTGGTCTTTTTGATAGAGTTCGGTTTTTCAATTGTGAATTCGTGTTGCAATTTTATATTCAGACAAGAGCTGTATTTTTTGCCGATGTGTGTTAAACTGTTCACAATTACGGCTTGAAATATAGGTATTTCCGACTGCCATGTTTTGCAAAGATTTGGTTTTTCTGATAGTGTTCGGTTTTTCAGTATTGTGAATTCGTGTTGCAATGTTATATTCGGACAAGAGCTGTATTTTTTGTCCAATTGTGTTAAACTTAATTACTTAGTTAATACTTCAACGGTTTGAGACATAGTCTATTTATTATATACTAATGAGATGTAGGTATACGGTAGAACGTTCAAAATAGTAATGACAAAATATTTGTCTAGCAAAGATGAATAAATATATTTTAACACCAAAAAATCATTTCCTTAC
>VUJU01000219.1:107314-118429 GCA_009835225.1 Aphis craccivora
AATAAATTTATATGTAAATAGCTAAACCCGTGCACTTCATTGCCCGTTAAAAATGCCAATTCTATAAGAAACATGATTCAAACTTTGTTTAATTTTTTAAATTAATATTTGGTTTAACGATGTTCAAAACTTAAATATTTTCATTGACCATTTTGAATCTTAAAAAACTTGTGCAAGCACCACTTTAAAATGCTTTCTTATTGCACACTTAATTTGTGGTACGAATGTACCGTGTAAATTGCAAACCTCCATCTATAATTTTTCAGGCTCTACGTGTATCAATCAGTGACTATTAGTTAGGTTATATTATTGCCATTAAGCTTAGCAGTTATATCAATTTTTTTTTACTACTGTGGATTAGATGCAATAATGTGACATCTCGTGGTTTTTTATATGATTGGTATAACAATCTGACTTATGTGTTGATCACTTTATTATTATAAACCAACAGCAACCATTTATAAACAACAATTTTCATCTTAAATCTTAAATCTTAAAATCTTGTTTTAGGCTTTTAGCACTTACAAAAATTGGGTTTTTCTCCAAGCTATTGCGATAGATCCCTTCTCCATGATATACTCTTTCGTAAAAAAAAAAAAAAAATCAAGAAGATCTGATGAGTAGTTTCAGAGTTTCCCCTTAAGTATATATGCAACAATTTGTAATTGTCCGATTGATTCGGTAATAGACTTCAAGCCTGCAAATGATATACCTGGCCTTGAACTTTAAAAGTTGGCATGAAATTACCTTAAGCTATTTTACGACTTTAAAATGATGTCATTTAAAAAGCATTATTATAATGACGTATGTTATGCTTGAATTATCCATGTTTAAGATGATCGCCTATGAGGAGAGAATTCAATGGTTATGGAGGAGGACAAATCTCTTCTTATTTAATTTTTCATTTAACAATGAAAAATTTCATTTTAGAGCTAAACGATTTTCACAAACTTCGAATTTTCTCTATAGCTACTTGAAAGAAAACTTATGGAGAAATTAGTGTTTTAATTTTAATCCTTAGTTATAAACACAAAAATTTTTATGATTTTTCAACTTCAAAATTACTTGCAAATTTTCAGGATTTTGACATATTTCATAAAATTTTTAACCATAAATGTTTATAAAAAAAATTGTGATTAACGATTTTTGATTTTTTTTATCTACAATAAGAACAACTCATAATGAATCATGTATTAAATTTTCAAGTTTTTTTCGCCATCCAAACATTTTTTATCGACACTTCAAAAAAAAAAATTAAAATCGAAAGTTTTAGTTGTTCATAATTAAATCAAAAAAAGTCAAAATATTTTTAAAATTCAGCCATGTATTAATAACGATAATATAAACATTTGGTAAAAATTTTAAGTATATACAGTGATTAGTTTTTGAGTTACAACCATATAAAAAAAAATCGATTTGGTCGAAAATAGGTTTTGCGTAAAAATTCCCGTTTTTCCGTCAATTTTTTTTTGTTTTTCTCGATTTTTTTTAAAAATTGTTGGAAATTGTTTACTTTTGACCTCTATAATGCATTAAGGATATTCACTTTGCCTTCGAAAACCACCCCAAATTTTAAAATTGAAGTATTATTTGGACTAGTTATGCTGTATAAAGACACACAAAAAAAAAAAAAAACACACACACCATTGTAGAATCAATACATTCATCACTCCGTTAAGAATCTAAAAAAAGATAGTTTAGGTAAATTGTATTTATATTATTATAAGATTTTTCAGTTTTTTCTTAATTCAGTTGGTTTATCAAAAGTTGATTACTATATACAATTGATATAACTTAAAAGTCAATACTGAAAAATTATAGAAATATGTATGTGAATATTGGAAATAGATTAAAATTAGACTAAACTATTGAAAAAGCCATCGTTTGTATAGAAGAGTATTACCTATATCAAAGTATGAAAATGTATGAAGTTTTAAGTCTTTAGGATTAAAGTTTTTTGAATTACATAAAAATAAATAAAATGAATTAGGTATCTAAGAAAAAGTTGTTAACGGAATGTTATGTACTTTTTTCTTTTTTCGTATGTACTCGTATTTCAATACAAAAGTAGTTTAAAGAATTATTCGATTTTCAACGTTAAGGGTTACCTCAACATTCAAATAAACCACCATTTTTTTTTTAAATATCAATTATTTAAAATATGAACTTCCAACGTTTATAAAAAACATTGTGATAATGTATAATTTCAATTCAAAATTTTTTAATTGCTACAAGACAACTTTGTATTTAATTAATGGTATAAAGTAAATATATTCTTGTTTAAAACAGTTTTTTGATCATTTTTTTTTATCTTACTTTGACACTCATAAGTATCAACTAGAATTATTTTGCTAATAGAAACAACGAACAATGTTAAAGATTTATGTACTCCAAAATGAATGTAATGATCGGACATGCAAAAAAAAAAAACAAAAAACACATTATTGTAAAACTATTAAATTCCTTGTTGCGTTCAGAACCTAAAATATCTCCCGTCGTGTCATCTAACTAGGGAATTGGGTTTTTTAGCAATGTTAAAACTATCCGGATATCCGCCGTGTGTTCGTTTTATTTTTTGGATGTCAAACGTTTGAATTTCCGAGGTAATTAAGTATAAATAATAATAATAATAATAAAAATAATAATATAACAATAACAATAAAAATAATAGTTATATGGTTGTTATTTTTAACGTATGGTTATTATGTTTTTGTACAGAAAATGTAGACAGATTCCATATATTGTAGTAATACTAACTTAACTAACTTATTGAGTATTAATTAAAATTTAAAATAAACATAAATTTATGTTTAAATAAAATTATTAGTAAATGTTTGTCTTACTATATTTATATACATATATCTAAGCTCTAAGTGTTCTAGTACCTAGTATAATTGATAAGTTATCGCTTATGATATAAATAATAATTGTAATGTCATCTAAACTGATTGTAGGTAAAGTAATCAAACGAAAATTAATTGTGGTAGAAGTACTTGTTATACCTATTGTACTGTAGGGTTCAGGAGTGAACTAATTGAAATATGCACTTGGATGGTATGATAATAAATGTAAAAACTAGAAATATGCACCAACAATCAACAATTAGAAAATGTTTAAACAATAACATATTAGATAATTAATTTTTTTTTTATAGAATTTTTAAAAAGTGACGTTTATATTTAAATGTTCAATTAGTAATATTACACTCTAAGTTTTGCTACAATCATATTAAGTTGCATGGAAAATTGATAATTTTAAATTTAATAGTTCGTTAAAATGGAATGCACCAATAAGGGATTATCATTAGATCACTATTGAATGTTATTGAACTTTTTGTTTGTGCGACCCGCGACATCGCTTGGTAATAGTACACATGCTACGAGTCACAAACTCCGTAATTATTAGATAATAGATATATTAAATATATTTATAAAAAAAAAAATTTTACAACCACTTGGAGCAAAATATTTGTAGTAGGTATCTAACATAAACAATAACCAACCTAAACTATTTATAATTTATTTATTTATTATTATTTTTTTTTTAATATAGTATTATATACTGTTGTGATACATTATTTATAGACAATAAGTTATAATTTTTATACCGATCGTTTTTCAAAAAAACTCAATTAAAGAAAAAAATTTTTCAAAATCCACATAATATTATGATGGTTTCTTGCTTTGTATTGTTTATTAGATGTACTCATAATAAATGCATGCCAATTGATGACATTGGCTAATCGTATAAAAGAACGAAAACTATACTAAGGTTTTTATATTTCACCTAACATATAAGGGTACATAAGTATTTCTACACAATTTAACTATAATCATAGCATTAATAATATTATTATCTTTAGTAAAATAAACGATTGTCCGATAAAATAATGATGTAATTTTTCTATTTTGTACCTATATTATTTTATTTTCCGTGTGAATTAAAAGCAATTAAGACATGCAACCACGATTAAAAAAATCTTTATCGTTTGATACCTATTCATTATTGGTACTCACTAAAAAACTTGTATGTTACATCATAATATACTCATATATTATGCATATAATATAGATAGGTAGTCGGGCAGATTAATAATATAATTATAATATAGTTTTAAGTATTTTTGACCAGTTCGTATAATATATTATAATATTGTAGTGTGTGAGAAGCTAAAAAAGAGTATGAAATTTTTTAAAAAAAAAATTATAATCAGATACCTATATAGTACTTATATCAAATACAATATATTATATGACGTACATAATTATGATTTATGAACATTTGTGAATGTTTGATAACCTTAATGTTTATGAACGTGTACAGTTGTAAATACTTATATCGAAATTTATTTGTGATTGTTCTGTGAGCGTGGAAAACGTGTAATTTTTTATTTTTATTATAATTATTTTTTTCAATTTTTATTTTTATTTATTTATTTATTTTTTTTTTTTTTGTACCTGAGGCGTTCGTGGTTCCATGACTGTCGACGCTACCCTTCAGCTGAACATTATTGTGTATTCAATAATAGTATAATATTGCCAATGAGATAATATAGTAAATCACCTTGCAAACAGCACGTGCGGCAACTTATCATAGCAGTGTAGTAACTCACACGCGTTTAGCATTTTCCATCATCTTGTCTGCCACGAATCGCGTTTGAAAAAGTGTGTAATACGAAAGTAGTATTATATATGTTTTATTTAAATTATAAAGATTCGTAAGCGTTTGATTGATTTCAATATCATGTTTGTTGATCACGCGGGTTTGATATTTCAATGGCGGAACGATAGCATGCATACTGTACAAGAAAATTGATCATTTACAATAAACACAGAATAAAAAATAAACGAAAGAGTATAAATAAAAAAAACCAATCTCGACACGCCTCGTGCCCTTCGATGAAACGTTTTTTTAAAGCTTCTTTTAAAGGTTTTTCGTCTGTGTAGGTACCTATATAATATATTATATTGTATATATAGTGTAAAACAATTTTTTTTAAATATTTATTTACGCATATTTCATAATCCACACGTAATGACATGCGTCGGTATTGTGATTATAATCAATGATATAAATATTATATTGCTCATAAATTTACACGTGTACGATATAAAGTTATTTCTGTGCACAACAATTTTAACTGTACAACATATATATTATAGACTAGTGATTTTAAAGCTGAAGAAAAAAAATTAACATAATATCTATCAGCTATCTATATTAACTGTATTAATGTAGTTAATGTATTAAAATGTATATATATGGCATATAAAAAATGTTTATTAAATAGGTAAGGTTAGATATGAAAATAAGGATGTTCGTCAAATGATGTTTCGTAGACAAGAAATTTATTTTTTTAATTATTATTTTTATGGTAAATTATAAATGCTTAATAAGTTTTTATCTTATTTTGTCTTAACTTGTTTTAGTAAGATAAGTAAGTATTGAAATTTTATGTTTTGCTCGAATTCCTCGGTTTTCAAATGTGGCCTTAAAAAGTATGTATATTGGTACAATATTGGAAACATGACGTACGTTGTGCCAGCACCGCCCATTAGGAAAATTTCATTTTTTATATTTTCAATAATTAAAATTTAAAAATTTAAAACGCAACGTACGTTGTGAAACATGATAATATTGCACATTTGCACAACGTATATTTTGGTGTATTTTTAAATTATTTATTTTTTTAAACATAAAATACGTGAATATTAGACAACTTTTTCAATTATTTACATTTAGTTTTATAAAACTTCATTATCATATTACCTGTCCGAATTCAATTTATTGATGAATCTTATAAGTTTTCGGTTACTTTTTCTATTAGCGCTAGTATTTATTTTCCATATTTAATGTATTATATAGATTCATTTTTAGAAATGTATATAATATCAGTTCAAAGACCTGTCATAATGTATAATTGCTTAGTTAAAGAATCGGGCAATAAATCTTGTTTCAAACAACATACTGCATTCGTATTTATTTGCATTTTTGGAAGACGATTTTTGAACCGATTAACTCTGAAACAGTGGGTGTTCATAATAAAATAATATCCCGTGTAAATCACCTATATATTTTTTTATTTTACCACGCACTTAACTTCTGCACTATAGAGTGAACTTAATTTATTATTTGTTTTGTCTTCTTTTTTTTTTCTAAGTATTATAACTCCTGAAAATATAAATATTTTATTTATTAATTTTTGATCGAAAACGAAAGCGACTAAGCCATTTTTTTGATCTTTCATTATGTTTTCTGTGAAAAGCACATGGGCATGGAAGACTCTGTGGACGTACTGCATTTTAAGTAAAATAATTAATATAATACAAATGTAAATAACTTCATAGTGTACTTATGTTAGTGTAGATATAATATGTTTTTGTATTTTGTTATAGACATTCATTGTTGAGTACGCATAATAATAGCATTGGTAAATCGTAAATGTAAATTAGATCTACGAAAAAACTCTATTCCGGGAAAACAATACGGTCGTGTTCATACACCTAACTTACAGCAATTATATAACGATGGATCAACCGAACGGTTTTTGAAAGAGAGATAAAGAAACAAAATCATCTGTACTCCGCAGAATGTATATGTATAGTATTATAAAGCGTATTGTGGTCTTTGCTTAACCCTATAAATAAAAATATAAGAATGTAAAACAAAATAGGAATATATGATCTTAAAAAAAAAAACTAAGTAAGCAAAAGGCTGTCCCTTCTGTCCAAAAACAAACAAAGCCTCCCAAAAAATTTTAATACGAACTTGTGGTTATGATGGATTCTGAACGGAGAAAAGAATGCATTGTTGTATTCATTTTACAGTAATTTGTGATTTTTGTTTGTATGTTAGTCGTCTCTACTTGGATCAAATTTTTTTTAAATATTTCTAAGATTGACGATGGTTTTTTGTAAAAAAAATCAATCTCGTACCAACTGAAACCGAATTGTTCAAAAATAGGAAATTCAAAGTAATTTACTTATTTATTGGGAAATACATTCCAAATCAACATAAAAATAGTATAAAATATTACGCAACACCATTTTTCTACAGAATCGAGTTTGTTTTTGTAATCCAAAAAAAAAAAATAACTTTAAAGATTTTTTGGAATTTGAAATATTCAAGCAAGTAACAGTAAAAATAAAATGTATTTATATTATTTTAAAGGGATTGAAATACATTTTGTTTTATGTTTCTGTTAATATATACATATATTTTAATAAGAGAACCTACTAAAAAAAAAAAAAACCATTAAAATTTAATTGATTGATTATATTTCATTATTTTCACCATTAATCATAATATATTTTGAGCATTAGCAGTATTTAATATTCCCAATTATATGAGTATCATATTGAAATGTTACTTCTTAAATTGAAGTAATAAATAGGTACTTTAAATATTTCTACATTAGAATTATAATTATTAGTATGAACAGTATAATATAATGCGTAGTTATTATTTTTAATATTTCGACGATTTTCTTTGTTATTCTACTTTCTACAATGTAGGCAATTGTATGATTTAATTTATTTTCTAATTAAACAAACTGTCGAAAAGTACATTTAAATGTCACGTTTCATTAAAAACAAATAAATCGATCGTAATTTTTCGTATTTTATGTTATTAGTGTAATAAAAACTATAATACCTTTATCTGTTTATCGTATAAATAAATAATAATTGATAAATGCAATCATTGTTTATATAATATAGATTATATTACATGAACACACGCGCTCGCGATTTAAACTCGGAAAAACAACAAAACAAAAAAAAAAAAAAATTGCCAAAGGCTGTTTATGATGTTATTTTCTATAGATCCGTCTTACTAATTATTACGGGTAGGCGCGCGTGTGTAAAAATCCTAAGACAATATAGAATATTACTATAATATATGAGCTCGTACGTCATTCACCAGCAGACGTGTAAATTATATACGAGTCACATAATATAACATAATATAATACGCGACGCCAAGACGGAATTACCATGTGAGTGTGTATATATATATAAATCTTCTAATTGCGTTTGACTTTACCACTCGAGACAACCGCAGAAAATGTATACCTACCGCGTTCTTGGCCCGTCCGCGGTAATGAGTTTGGGCGTTTTTTTTTTTTTTTTTGGGCACAGTCGAGCCGACCAACGTGTGTAATAATGTATAATATAATAATAATATGTTATTATTATTATATTATATTTTATTGTTTCCGCAAAACATGACTCTGCCGAATTCCGATATGGACCGCATTTCTCCACGGGCGGCTGCAATATTATATTATTATATTATTCATGAAACTAAAGACATATTATATAGGTACCCATCTATACTATAATACATTATTATGTAGAAAAGATTTGTTTTTAGATTGATATTATATACAGTATAGGTCATAGGACATAGGTAGGCATTATCGGTACTCGCATAGCTATCACACTATTATAATACTGATCGTACCTAACACCTATAATATTCATGGTAATATATCATTATGGCGTTTTCACATTTGACGAGTACTTTTAGTACAAAAACTTGTTTCCTCGGAAAAAATGATCACGCTGTGAAATCGAGAGATTTCAATAATATTGCCTTTCTTTATCTGAAAGTTAAAAACTTTAGGCGGGTCGTATTTGACTTCGAACTAAACATATACATTAAGTAAGTATAATATACTATGTACTTATAAATATTCTATTTTCAGAAATTGTAATGATTAATTATTATTGTAAATCGAAACGATTATTTAGTTATTAGTTGCACACATAGTATTTTTTTTCTGTAGAAGAGGATTAAAATGATTGATTTAATCGTGAAAATCGTAAAAATAGGTCAAAATAATTTTTATGAACTAAGAAATTACGTGAGAGGTTTGTGACCTTTTAACACTCTCTTGTTGTCATTGTATGGTATAAATTATAAATAGTTAATATATTTAGTTATATCGTAATATTTTAACTATACCGTACTTCTGATAGGTGCCAAAGCCAATAGTATTTAAATAATTTATAACTTAGTTAAGCCATTCATAGTTTTTAATAAATGATATGTATGATTAATAGTAATATGTTGTTATGATAGCTTTGAGATCTTTAAAATTCAAATAAATGTTACATAAAATGTAAAATATTACCCATGTAAATATAATGAAGAAGTATTAATATTATAAAAGATAAAATAAAATGATCACACTGATAATACTTTATCAGTTCATTCCACCAGTGATGGGATCTATAATATGTTTGCTAAAACATTTATTTATATGGGTACGATTTCTTTTCAGCAATAGGATAGTAGTCTTTATCAGTTGTAATTTACCTTTTCCTTACCTTCAAATTTCAATTTATGCATTATTATTTATTATATTACAATATATCTTTAAATTTAAAACTCAATAACATCGAATTTGACGTATAAGGTTAATTTGTTTTAATAACGTGACGTATAGAACATAAATACATAGGTACGTTGAACACGTAGGGTATGCAATATGCATACATATTATTGTGTACATGTATATTGTATTGTGTATACAAACAATAATTTAACTAAAAACTAATTTATATAATATATACTAATAGTTGACGGGATATTAAATCTTATAATATTGTGAGTTAAAAAAATCGAATCTTTGAAATAAACTGTAAATTACTAAAATGTACATACCTAACTTAACGTTCCTAAAAATTGTAAACTAGCCATTATTTGTATTTTCAATAATTTTAATTAAGACTACCCCCTCTATGTATTATAATCATGTTTCCCAATATCCAATAGCCTATACCTATAGCCTATTATAATCTATAATATGAGTGTATGCCTAGACTAAAAACTTAATCTAATAATAATAATTTTATGAATTGTAATTATGATTTTTAGTTTTGTATGGTCCAGCTAGGTATATTTATTATTTTGTCTAAGCTTTTTGTGCAACTTATTCTTTATAATAAGAGGGATATATTTTTTAATGTGAGTAACGAGTCTTTTGCTTCAACTTTAACATTCCTAAGACGTAATTTTAGTTCAGTTTCTGGTAGAATTCCATTAGTTTTTGATACACAAAAATGGAAAACAAAAAGTTGGATAAATTTACTTTATTAGTACATAGTGCTAATATTGTTTTAAAGCAAAGCGTAAATTTTATGATTTATCCATGCAACTTCTGGACCGGGAGCAACGTCTTGTCCTTAAGGTGAACACTTAATAATATTATACACAGGAGTGGTTTTTTATATTATATATTGCGTGTGTATAATAGCATAGTACACATATATATATATATACATACGTACAATTAACGCGATGTTTGACCAGAGTACAGTGGTGTTTGAAGGAGTGGGTGTAAAAATCGCACACACATTTATAATATATGCAAATAAAAGTGCTGAGAAAAAATAATCGAACAGTGTGTATATAATAAATAATAATATACATCATAGTTCGGGTCGTGTAAAAATATCTACGCCGAGAGGTTCACGGTCACTCAGGGCGTGTCCTAAGTGGATTATATAATATTTCTAATATACCTATATGATATTATTATTAAAAGAAATAATAAACATAACGGATAGGACACGATACCTCTTAGTGTATACACGAGAAGGATTTACACGAGCGAGAGCTATATATAATGTATTCTAATATACACCTACTGTTTGAACCGAATATCTATTAATTTATGTAGGAATTTCTCGCAGAATTGGCTCGTTAATATGCAAAATATTTAATAATAATAATAATAATATTACTTACGCATTAATGGTACATAGTTGTTGATATAAAATGTTCTAATATATAAATTAATATGTATGGGATGATAAGAAGACGTGATATCTGTAGTGTTGTGAATGATTTAAGTTCAGCATTAAGTTATAATTGGTTTCACCTAATTTTGTTAATTTTAGCAAATTCTAGTGTAAATTTACTTATTATCAAACTTATAAAGTCAAGATTATAAGATACACTTACGTATATTATCTCGTCAAATATTTGTTTTCGATATCTGAATTTTAATATGAACTATTGATTAGTAGGCTTATAGAATATTAAAATTTAAAAATGCACATTTTACCTATACCCCGATTGGCAATGCAAATATCGATAAATAACCAA
>VUJU01000219.1:118479-139856 GCA_009835225.1 Aphis craccivora
TGTTAGATATCATCTCATATATTTATTATCCTATGGGGGCCGGGGGCCGGTTAAAATTTGTTCGAGGGCCGTATCCGGCCCGCGGGCCGTAGTTTGGAGACCCCTGCTATAGATAATAGCATTTATTTTTTACATTAAGTTGATTTTTACTTAAGAATGATAGAGCTTATACAGTATATTAAATTAACTACTAAAGGGGACTACTCAGGAGAACGGGAATTTAGCATGTTATGCGTATTTGACGAAAACAACTAATACGACGGGTTCATGTCCTCATAATTCATAAAGATATACGCGCGTGAGTGTATTGACATGAACCGGTGTATGTACTATATGTTATACAGAGTGTTCATTGTAATTGCCTCACAAACTCATCTCTCATACACAGGTTATTACATAGAACATATTATTATATAACATACACATTACCTACTTAAAATGTAAGAACTTATGTTTACGATCTACTAAAAATATAATTCACCTTTGAGGATCGACTTCCATAGAAAATTTTTTTTATTAAAGAATAACTATAATTATTAAGAAACATATAGGGCGCGTGACCCTAAAAATAAATTCTAACATGATCGATTTTGAAATTGTCCGCGATCGACCGGTCGATCGCGACTACTGTTTGGCCACCTTTGATCTACTTGATTACTACTGTCTGTATCTGGTGACCATAATAATTAAGGTTTTAAAATATTTCCATACATTATTCCTTCATAAATTGGACATTATATGTTTGTAAGGCGTACCTACTTTGTGGTACGATTAATTTTTCTCTTAGGTTCGGTTATGATTAAAAAAATAAATCATCAGATCGAAAAACACAATGTGGCACTCCGTATACTTGTGTTAGGACGACGAGAAGATTATTTGCAGGAGTCGTATCATACATATGCATTATGTATATAATATTATATAAATATGTGTAAATACCTGTGATTGTAGTTATAGTTAACACAAACATCATTTAAATTATTCATTAGCCAGTGGCAAAACCAACAACCAGTTACTGGTTATACTTATTATTTTATTTTTCCTAATTTTTTCAATACGCGTCGTAATGATAACTGTATAATAACTGACCGCCTAAATTATCTAACGTGTTGCGCGTCATATTGTGATTTAACAGTATTAACACTCGGCGCGCGATGTCCGAGACGTGCGAAAATAACGACGGCGTTTAGTTTGATAAAGTCCTGCAGTTCTTCTGCTTCTTCGCCTTTCTCTACTTGCAACCATGTGGGACAGACTATCTTCGCCCTATAGTTCCAATCTAATAAAAGTAAATAAATAGTAATATTTGTTCAATAACAAGTCGCAGGTGTCATCCCTTCGGTTTCTTTTACGTTTAATAAACCCACACACATAATTTAATAACATTAAATTATAATATTATCGGTGTTAGTAAAGCACCAGAGTATATTATATATAATATATAAAAAAAAAAAAAAAAATGATTTCGTAATATATATTTTGTTTTTATTATACAATCTAGTTTTTATACACATTTCTACGAGATAAATCACATCACAGTTGCTGCTGATGAGGATATACCTATATATTATATTTTTATTGTCTATATCGTTCTATATAATATAATATATTGTAGGATATATGCCTAAGCTATCGAGCGAATTAAAATCTAAATGTATCAAACACACATCATACACAAAAATTATAATAATAAGTAACAACAATAATATTCAATTTTTAATTACACACTATCTAAATCTATATCTATTTAATATAATATGTATATTATATTATAATAATACTATTGGACGTGTTTTGTTAAGGAAAACAAAATAATTGACTAACTACGCGAAGTATCTATCTACTTTAATACTTATAAACTATAGGCGTATAAATAATTTAACTCATTTTATCATAATATATAATTAACGTAAACCATCTATGACGGATAGTTAGTAATAGTTAATGTTAAAACTAGATCACTTTCACTACAAAAAAAAAAGGGTCGATATTTAATAATAATAATAATAATAATAATAATAATAATAATGCTAATGCTAATAATATTGTAAAAGTAATGTACAATTTTTTTTTTTTACTGATACATATTTCCTATGCAAATTATGAAGCTGTATAAATACTATGTACAAAATGCAGTAATAAATTACACAGTATTGGTAATTAGTGTAATCAATATACATCACACAGATTCCCATACGTATTTACGTTACAAAACATAATTTATAGTAAAAATAAATATATTTTAAAAGTGATGAAGACGTTTTAATAACATAGCAACTGAGCATCTTGGTTTATTTTATATATAGCACACCGATTGAGTCTGTAAAACAAAAACACAAATAATTAGAACATTGTAGCAATGCTAGCTAATTATTGGCAAAATACTAATTTGCAGTTCAGCTCGAGCACGTCGTCACAATATCATCAATATAAGTGTGATGTTATAATTTAAACTGACAGTTGTTATAATTTTCTATTACAAATCTCTGTACTCGTACCTATTGTATGTACCTGTGATATTACATCATAATGTACACCAAAATGATGTGTTGTCGCTCAGGAGAATACTAGTGTCAAACTCAAACATAATATAATATAAAACGGGGGTGGCCAACTCGCCTAGTCTTATTTATAAAATCAAAATGTACTTACTATTGTTATGGGTTTTAATTTTTTTTTTTTGGTAAAGCTTTATCAAATTATATAAAATGTACCTATTTACAAACACTTTGACTCTTGTCAAAATTGGTATTTGTCCACGTGGCTCGCGAACATCACGTTCATGTTGGCCACCTCTGATGTATAATATAATATAAGTATCTACATTATACGCGTGAGTTATATTATATTCCCTACGGAATATAAATACTCTGAAATCCCTACAATAATAATAACAATATAACTCTGATTGAACTTCACTCGACGGCGATATATTATTTGCTTAGCGTTTTAACTTCAAAGTGCCATCGTTTAACGTTACAGTTACGTTAGGTAACTAATTTAACAGGCGCGCTCGTTTCGCTGCTTTCAGTATATTGTTATTCATATTATTATATTTTACTCGAGCATTAGAGATTGGTAAAAATAAAGAAAAACAATAGTCAATAATCCGTCGTCACTCACCCGTTGTTTATAAATGCGTCACGATGATCTCGTCGTCGATGTCGTCCTTCTCGTCGTCGGTCTCGTTGACGGTCTCGTCGGGCAGCGGCTCCGACTTCGGGTCGTCGGCCAGCCGTTTCAGCCGCCTGGCCTTGACGCTGTGCCGGATTTCGACGATTATGTACCCGACGAACCCGACGAACAGCACGACGCCCATGACGTACAACTTCTTCCGGGCGCACAGGTGCGTGCTGTACGCGTACGCCACTACGAAGCCGGCCGACTCCCACAGCCGATAGTTACTGAACGCCGCTTCCTTGTTACGCCTAAACAGCGTCCCGTAGATACCTGCAGGCAAAAATGACATTTTTCAAATTTGTTTTCATCATAATGCTCATATACCTAGGTTAGGTTATAGGTAATAGTACGTTATTCGAATAACACAGGCCTCAGGGTGTACAGCCGCCTCTAATCGCGCAAGCTGAGCGATAATAAGCACTCCGGTTATTTGGAGGGGGTGCGAAATTTGTGAGCCCGGGAAATTTGTATTCTTTAGCATTTTTTAAAAACGTAAGACAGAGAGAATAAGATGCTCGTATGCGTGACTTTTATACGGCTCAAACTAATAGTAATTACTAATTACTGATTGCAATATATTTTTTATTTTTATATAAATGTTGCGATGGAAAATAAAATATGTATCCACCACGCCGTGGTTATTTTTGTGGTTAACGGTTATGGTTTATATATTGTATAATATGAAAGTTATCAGTGATACGTTGGTTAAACATCATACATTTATTAAATATTATAAAAATTTATGCCGAATTGCATAATTGTATAATTTATTTAATAATTTATTAAAATTTATTGGACTAATCACGGGCTACTAAATTTAGTTTTGAGTGACCATTAGCTAACTGTTCATTCATTAAATGTCTAATGATTGCTTATGTAACCCACTACCTATTAGCATATATTTTTTCATAATAAGATATTTTATTTTTTATAACCTAATTCTTGGAAATTATAACAAATGAAATATATTAATTCAATAGACATTTAAATTAATGCAACCTAAGCAAAATCGATTAGTTATTGTTTTCAAAGTCAATATCACTACACAATATAATGTTACCTGTAGTACCTACATTATATAACACAATATGTACATTAGCTGCCACCTAATCCCTGCAGTATTTTACAATAACGCGTCGAAAAGATGACTTTTAACTTTGTTTTTTTTTTTTTTACGTACGTTAATTATGGGAAGCGCAAGTTATCGTCTGTTGAGACAGTATAACTGGCGATTTCTGTTTATATATTTTTAATTACACACGGTGGGTATATAGTATATGCATTTTTGATTTCCTTTTAATAATGATTAATGAGCGTTGTTTAAAAGATAGGTACATTGTTTTTTATTCTACTTACAATATGGTTATAGCGTACAAGAATAACATTATAATTACTATTTATATACTATATACATATATATATATATGATGTATATACATGGAACGACTTACGTATGTATAATAAATATGTTCTATGTACGATAATCCACTTATATTATCTATTGACGCAATTTACACACGAATACGTTATTAATTATTTATTCAATTTCCCCGTCAATTATAAATTGTATAAAATTAACAATTGAAAATTAATTACGTCAATTTTTTTTCGACTACTATGACTACTAAATATTATTATAAAATCTTCTTTTATATCTGATAATTATATATTTATATATACCTAATATGTATACGCCCATTATTTCGTCAAACGCGGTTGTGAAATATACGAGTTAGAGTACTAATATCTTATTATAATACAGTTAATAACACATGCCATTACTTAAATTTTCGACAATTTTCATCATTTGTAGTACCCGACCAATATTAATTTACTTATAGTGTATAATGATTTTTAAATGGTATAAAATAATTTATATTTTAAGCTACGCGTATATTAAATGATAATAATATATTGGAACGATATATTATATATAAATAGGTAATCATTACATGATGATAATATAAAAATTGTTTTTATTTAATAAATCATTTATTCTGACACATAATAAACAATAATGGTCGTCAACCTACAATTAAGCTTACTGTACATCCTAATATGTACGTAATATAAAAATGAAGAATTTTGAATCTAAATAATTAAATAATTAATGTGTAACTTAATTTCTGGTATATTCTGTAGCGTGAATATAATCGAATCCTTACATTGGCTTTTATTTTTATTTTTGGACAGTTATATACAACATTTTGAAATAAAATTTAGGATGTTAAGTAGGTATAAATAAAAATTTAAATGTTATATATACGTATTACAAAATTGTTTTTTATTTTTATATAGAAGTATATATTTTATTGTCCAATTGTCTTGTTAAATGTAATACGATATTATATTATACTTATTGTGATGACCGTTTTTTATTGTCCTTGAACGATATAAATTTGATACTCGTTATTTCATTGCATTTTTGTGTTTTGGAAAATAATATTTTTATATAATTTAAAGTATTTACATCACTATATCTTAATCAAATTTTATTTTTATTTTAAATTGATAATTCATATTTTATAACTTAATAGCAAGTTCATTGAAAAAAATAATAAATAAAATCGTATTTTTCTTTATGTGTATTTAAAGTTTAAATAATGGAATAGTATATTTACATTACACGTTTTGTTAATTGTACATGGTTATTGATTATTAAATATAGATGAAAAAATATATAATATGTATTATATCGCTGTTATAATTATTATTTAAAACTCGAATATGGAACTAAAAATACAGATTATTATAAAAAAAAAAGCTTAACAATTTACGAATTAACTAAGCGTATAATACTGTTATAATAATAATAGCCTCACTTCGATTATTTTGTATCTTCTAGACGTCTGTCGCGACTAATAAATATGTACATTAAATACTCCTATAATAAGACAATTGATTTTTGCCTCGATGACTATATTATTTTGAACATGTATATTTATATTTATTATTATACATTTAACTATAGTATAAGCATACCGACATTCCTTCTATAGAAATTTATTGTTGATATCAAAAAACAAAATACTTTTTTTTAAATATCATCATGATATTGATAATAAATCGTTCAATATTATGCGTATGCTGAATGAACATCGTTGCATATTGTTATTATAATATTATAATTATTATTGTTTCGTTGTGGTTAGATGATGAGCAGACTTGAAAAGATTCGGTTTAGTAATATATATATATATAATATTATGTATGCATTTTGTATATTATATATAAGATAATGTACATGCGTGTGCGTGCTGAGTATGCCATATGTATCGTCGAAGTTCGGATTATGTATTTTATTCTCCCCGCCTGGCGCCTATAGTATCGTGGTAATGGTTTTTAAGCGGTGGTTGGGGTGGGAATTGACAAACGTCCAACCCCCATATCCTATTGGATTGTTTATATTTTACATTTTTTTACACAGTTTTATTTATTAAATATATTTTTATATATTGATTTATATATTAATGTTATTAATAACTTTAAACATATAAACCGTTTATTATATATTTATTTTATAGATGCCTAACTGTATATGTATTACTGACACAATTTTAAAATATCATTTAATTATAAAATTGCATGAATATTTTTTAGGCTTTGCTCCGAGTAACTTATTATCATGGACCTACGTCATATACAAGTTCAATAACTCGTTCAAATTTCGATTTTGATATTTTCTGATATATTATCCATTAAATAATTTATAGCAGAATTAGAAAGTTCTTGTATCTTCTTAAATAGTACAAAACTTCTCAAGGGTTTGAAAATATGTTCCTTAAGTATGTTCAAAACTCCAAAAATTATACTTTGAGGGCGAGCATATTTGGTGAATCACCCAATATATAGTATACCTATATATGTACATAATTAAAAACTTGCTAGAGTATTGAAACTAATGATTTTTATTGGTTCATGCAATTAATAATACTAATACAACGTATAATTTCCATAGTTTATAAAATAATTGAATTATACGTTTTGATGAAATACTTTCATGATGACCGACAGATGAACATAATAATATATAATAATATGTATGCATAGTACACTATACCTATATATATGTTATTATTTTTGCATTGTTGACAAATAATATTCTGCAGTGTTCGTAATGACATTTATAAGAGTAGGTAGTATAGGTTATAGGACACACATTTATATCTATATATATATTTTTATAATGAAATACTGCATGCATCAATACGCACTTCAAGTCCGATATAAAATTTAAACAGTGCGGTAACGGTGGTGGCATAGGTTAGGTTCTGGTTTAATCCTGGTGCGTGTATAGCTTGCGTGATTTATAAAAAATACAGGGTGTACGATGAATCATTGACTAGGTACTTTGAATAACGTTTTAAGATGCGAAAATCCGTTGAAATAATGCTTAAGGTTTTGATCGCATAAATGGAATTTTTAATATTTAAATATGCTTATATATAATATTACGTAATTCACAACTTTATCACTATTAAGATTGAAATGAATTATGGACTTTTAATATATAATTTGTCTTAAGGTGCAAGTAAGTGATGCAGAAAGTCTTAACAAAATTAGTATATTAATATATTATGGGGCTTATAGTTTATTGCGATTAATTTTTAAAAAAGAAACGATCTTAACATTTAGTCTAGAAATATCATTCGAAATATTTGTATATATATAAAGTTAAAATAAACACTTTATAAAGCACCCTGTACATTATTTTTTATTCATAATTTTTATATATATTTATAATATTTAACGAGTATGAATATCTATTCAATTGGAGGGAAAAATTGCACAACGCTAATCATTATTATTCCGCTTCTGTAGGTATTCAATGAGAAGTCACTAACTATTCCCTACTGTATAAAATATACAATCGCCCGTAATCCATATAACGTCAACTTTTAAACTATTATGTTGTTATTATCATAGGTACCTACCTATGTACACGATAATTATTACTATTATTTGTTGTTTTTATTATGGAAACGACCGTGAACGACTTTTGAAATACCATTAAATGGTAATAATCGCTAAGGAACAGTGCAGGTCGAACTTACGGGCCGCAATAATCATGAATAACAAAATTATAATAAATCATATTACTGCAGTAACAGCAATCCATAGATCTTGAAAATTTATTACCGATCGTTTATAAAAATTTCCCAAAGGTGTGAATAGGTATGGGATAAATACTTTCATCGCATACTTTCATATGTAAATCGCAATTTATACTTCAATTATTTTCCGCGTCTATTAATGTGGATACACTGAAATATAGGTACCGTATAATCAAAGTTTTAAACAAAGTACGAGTATTTTGCTCAAAACCAGGTTTTTGATTTTTGTCATTATATTCGTAGGATATATAAGTTGAGAGTTTATGTAATTTATTTTATGAGTAAATATGAAAATAAAAAAATTACGTGTTCTGTCATTCTTAAAAGCGTTTTCATAACACTACAATACGTATAGGTAACGATATTATATTATACATACATATTAATATTATGTTGCATTGTTGCACAACGTTTGGGTTTTAAAATATGCGTTTTCATTGTTTCTGTGAACTGGAGCTTCCTATAATTTACACGAAATAATGATATATTATGTATTCCTGTACTATAGGAATAATGGTTATTTTATTCTTATATAGATACAATATCAAAGTATAAAATCGTATAATATCATTTATATTATGTATGTAAGTGTGAAGTATGTATGTACTCCAACTAGTAATAGCTATTTATTATTTTTGCTTTCTAGTTCAAAATTGTACAAACAAATAATATTAAATTTTTTAGTTACGCTTTTTGTTTTTTGTTTTTGAATATTTGACCCAATTCTTCTTATGTTATTAAAACTTATAATTTTCATATATATCTAATAGGTACTTGTACATAATATTATAGACATTATATGTATGTATATATATTATATATCTAGTATTAAATTACAGTTTAAGGGTTCATAGACCGTTAATCGTAAATTAATGTCGTTTTTCAAGTGTTGTCAGTAATAGTGTATTCGATATTCAGATATATTATATTCGATAAACTTAACTATTTTTTTTTTTAATTTTTACTTAAATTGTGTAGCAAATATTATCATAACTGCAATTTTATTTATATAACAAACCATGTATAGCTAATAAATTAGTTACATCAATACATGTATAACATACAACACTTTTAGTTGGAATTTGAAATAATAATAATATATAAGTACTACGTCATTAAATTTTTATTTTTTAAATGTATTTTCAAGATAGGTTAACGTAGACCAAACACAAACGATCTATCTAAAAATGCATACACTCATGCAGTATGCCTAATCTAACCTAATATAAATATATACATTAAAGCCACACACCATGTCTTCTTATATTTCTGAAAATGATTATAGTGTATCAAAGAATCACATAATTGTTATAGTTTGATTATTCAATTTAAATAATTCAAAAATAAAAATAATTAAATTTTTATTTACGAATTTTGTTCTTTAATTGTATATAAATCTGGGTCATTTATAAAATTATTTATTAAGATTGTATTAATATTTTATAATTTTAAAAATTAAATATTCAAAAAAGCAATCCAGCTATGTATGATTTAAAATTAAGACATAAGACAGATACAAATAGTTGTAGAAAAATGGTTGGACCGACCGCAATGTCAGGTACTACCTATTTGATATTAAGTAATTTGTGAAATCAAGCGTAAAAAAAATTAACTACCTATTCCTATTTGTTACAATATAATGCATTTTATTCGTAAACCGTTTAATTAACAAAAATTAAAACAATCTCAATTATTCTCATCCATTTACTCAGCCTTGTTAGGTGTATGTACAAATATATATAATCATTTTATTCTTATTAATATTATAGTTTTACTTAAAGGGCGATGTATTATAAATCATGATAATATTATATAAACCGTATAAAATGTGTATTATTATAGCGTAAGAAAAAAGTAATCAATGGCTAGAAAACATAAATTATAATAACGAGACGATTGAGACTTATATTATATTAATCTGCCAAGATGATGGCGAACACATTTACGCGCGCGTGTGTGTGTGGCCGAAGAGGTTGTTGATCGTACTAGAGCGTCTAGAGCTGAGTAGAGCTAGGAGGTCAAAGATTAACGCTGTGGGACACGTGGAATACTTAGGTCGTCTACAATGGGTTTTACGTGTAATATATATATATATACAACCAAACGGGCGCGCGCGGAAAATTCTGTTTGGCAAGTCATCAGACCTAATGGTCCATTGTAATACCTACGTCACCAACACCGTTTTTTTTTTTAAATATAATAATGCAAAGATCTTCAGCAATAATTATTAATTATATTCGTCTCTTCTCTTGTTAAAAATATATTATAAGATGTAGAATAGCTTATTCGCGTCAACCTTGGTACACAATTTATAACGATTTTCAAAAAAATCAACAACTAAATCCATATTGTTTTGATTAACATGTTCAATAAAAATTTGGGGGTCAAGTTACTACAATTCGCAAAAAACGTATTCGTTTGAGAATAAAAAAAAAAAAAAATAAAAAAAAATTCATTAACAACAAATAATATAATATAAGTATTACTTATAATTTAATATAATATCTGTAGATAGAAATAATTTGCACTGCACAGATTACAGTATAGGTACGGTAAGTTATCAGTAATAAACAATTGATTTAGTCGTTAGTAAAAAAGTTTTTTATAACCGTCAATTTAATTTAAATGTTTTTATCGGCCAGGCATCAAAAACTAATGTCTATATTGTTAATGTAAATCAAGTATTATCTTTGGTATAGGTATTGAAATTACCTACGCATTATAAAGTTCATTGACCAAATTTTGTTGATAAGTATATCGTTATTATACTATCTAAATGCAAATATCATCACATAATATGATGATATTGTTAAGTAAGGTTTTTTTTCTTTTATAATTATTATTCAACTACCTTTGATGTTCTGAATAATCTAAAGACGATCAGTAATAATAAAAATCAAATGTTGAAGGTTAAAAATGATTCCTTGATATATTGTTTGTATAATACTAATATACTAAACATATTATAATAGAAGACGTTTTACCTGTAATTACACACACGATTGCCATAGGGTTTGTCAGAATTTATGTTTTTTGTTTTTGTTTTTTTTTTTTTTTTTGATACAAGTACAATAATTCTGTGTACGTGGAGTCGTGGGACAATCAGTAAAAATTATAATCTCTAAAGTCTCCGAATTCCAATAGGTACGACACTCAAATATAATTTGAAGAATTTTCGCCCGTACGATTATTGAATAATATAATTATGACAAATCACATTAGAAAAGTGCACGGACGTGAAATGCCTAATAGTAAGCAGAAAATAAGAGGCGTCCGCGTTATAAAAACAGTGCCCGGAAACATAGATACACGCAGGAGTCGACAGAACAATAAAGGTAAAACACGACTGAATTTTAATTAGACATGTTGTGTATAGACGTGGTTTTTGTCTGTGCGCCAATGCGGTACGAATGGACGCAACGGATATAGATAGGCGGATAAAGATGATGTAATGTGTGGATATCAACTCACGGACGGGGAAGAAAAAAAATGCACTTTTATACATATTATTATTAGTTTTTCAGTTAGGTCAAATGGCTAGTTGAGTGTGAAAAAAATCCCGAAAAGACTTTGGCGACTGCTGCTCCTGCATCGACGGCTGTGACGCGAACCATAGTTTAAAAACGCAGGAAAAAAATGGTTTTCCGCTTTTGCGAAACTTTTACTATTAGGTATCGCTCGCACAATACGCATAGTTACGAATAGCTATAAGGATGGAAGCGCGTATACCTACCGCGCACGCCATCACGTAATTAATAAAAGGCGCACCCGTCAACATGAAAATAATCGTTCGTCGCGCGACATTGTAGGTATTTATTATTTATAATGCCATATTATATAATACATATACAATACATAGGTATTATAATGCAATGCTGGCAATATTATATTATCGCCCGAGTCAATTAAAACATGTTGAGTTTTATCGAATCGTATTTGTCTTTAAAATATCTACAAGAGTCTAGATGTAAACTATGCACTGCATTAATAACACAGGGGGATTTTTAGTGCAAAAGCCTTTCGATCAAAGTCGCCTTGTCAATGTTAGTGGACAATTTGTAAAATTAATCCTAACGAAATAATTAACGCTGTATAGTTGCTGTTCAGTAATTTATTATTAAACATTTGGCAATTACGTTTATTATCAATGATCTATCAATGTGGTACCTATCTTAACTCTCAAGAACAATATGCGGAATATAATAAATTATTTTTAAAAGAAAATCTTTATTGTTTAATAATCACCTAACCGGAAACGACTTAGCAACGGTTGGTAAATTTTTGTCTATTCTGTTCATTAATGGGATGTCCGTCTCTGAGGAATCTTATACGCGTATACAGCTTAGTTTGCAATTTAAAACAATTTGAGCGGAGTTAAATCAAATCAACCAAATAATTAATGACGACAGTATCGTCAAAGTAATTTGGTCAACGCATCATATTACAGACTATTCTAGTCACTAATGCTGAAGTATGAATGTACATGAAAAGGGATAATAAAACATTAATAAATTAATATTTTCTACGACGGAGGCTCACCTTTATTGTTATTTTCAAATCGTGTATGGTTTTGGTCTTATCTACGTTAGTAAAGTTGGACTATTATCTAAAAGTTGGTAAACGATTTTAATTAAATTAATGGATATTTATTAATTTATAATAATAAAATACGAACACGATTTGTAGGTCTTAGTAAAAAAACAATACTTTTTTACGTAATTTCGAAACTTGAATGTTTGTCTTTAAATTTAAAATTAACCATCCACTATGGTAGAATATTTTTAAAAAGTAGGTATGAGTATATATATTGACACTGCTAAGTGTACTTTATGTAACCCTGTAGAATTTTTTTTAAAATAATTATTGATTAAACGATTTAATAAATGAGATGCAAATGACAAATAATACAAATTGCAAGCTTATCATTATGTAATTAAGTAATAAGACAATGAAATTATGAATTTTAAATTTTTTGTATGCACCTTTTATGTACAGATATACTCACGTCCCATAAAAGATCTGTGATAATCACTATTCGCAGGGCCGTCTTAAGCTTTGCAGGTGCCCATGGGCACCCGGAGCTTAAGGGACCCTTTAAGTAGGTCTATACAAGTTGAAAAAAAACATCAACAGTTATATTTTAATATGATTACTTCATTCGTTAAAAACTATTTTACAGAATTTAGAATTATGTTTTAAAGATGGTCCCATTAAATATTAATACGTTACAGCTTACAATTTAAAATTGTAATTTCGATTATTCGGGGACCCCATTTGGCTGGGGGCCCTGGGCACGTACCCCACGTGCCCATAGGGTAAAGACAGAACTGACTATTCGTAATATACTTATCTAAAAATTATTTGGGATAATAAAGATAGTAAAAGATAATATTGTAGAAAAAATGGCAACAATAATAACATTATACTATATTATAAATTATAATATCCGGAACTCGTGGATAATTTTACAATATCTTATGAGATAATACATGGACGGGAAAATCGTATAAATGTTGACGATTATATTGTAATGATATAATAATAATTCGAAGTATACGTTTGGCGTTTGCTAGTTTCATTTTTAAATTACAGAATGGTGATCGTTCTACCTAAAGGTTATTGGTAGGCAGGTATATGATTCATAATATCTGTAACACATCATTGTAATGTTCTACACGTATGCTGTATTATAATATACACATCGCGTGTAATTTGCACCGAGACCATTAGTGACCATTGAAGGTCGTTTTTCTCCGTCTCTGTCCAACTGTATTGCAGTACGTATGGCCGAACGACGTTCGTCTCTCGTCTGCAGTAAAACGGCAGCCGTTTTCTCCACGGGAGGAGTTGACGATATTATATTATCATCTTATACGTATACGGTCGGATGGAAAAGGTACTTTAACGAACCAACGATCCTATACGCATATTGTTTAAATACACCTCTCGCAATAGTATATTATTATATTATATTATAATGCATGCGCAACCTAATCCTTACCGGCGGCCACTGTAGTTCCTATTGTGCCTAACCTCTTTCTCAACGTCGCCCGTTCCTCGCTCACGCCAAGTCTGAATCGGTTTAAGTTTTTTTTTTCATCGATTTTTTTTCCTACATTAATACGTATATTTTAGTTGTGTACTTTATGCATATTATATGCTTCTGTATGCCCTATATGGATTTATTATGTACAACCATAACAATCAACAACAACGGCTGCTGGATACCGGACACGGCACGCGTCCGAAGTGTGCAATTTTGACTGTAGCAGTGCGTAAACACATAGGTACGCATATTATATTATTGTTGCGTAGGTACTTGCTATTTGCGTATACCTGACAGTACTCGTCGTAGACATACGTCGCGCGACGGCGATGACTCGCGGTGAAAGTACATATCCGAAGTACGTGCTACTATAATATTTGTAAAATAATTATGTAATGTTATGGTTGATATAATTATTATTTTTTACTCGTTGACATTTTGTTCGCCAACTTAGATAAAGTACTCAAACGATTGCTAATAAAATATATTTTCGTACTAATTAAGTCCGAAAATGTATTATGTATAGGTTGGTCAAAAAGTGGCAAATAATCGAATATTATTATACTGTAAAACGACTACGAAACTAATGTTCATAATATAAGTTTTAAAGACTATGCGACAGGGTCCGAGTATAGAGAGTATAGTGTGACTTTGCCTGAAAACGGTTCGCGATGTAAAATTCAGAAGTATAATGTGAAATAATATGTATTTTATGTGTTATTGAAGTTTTTAGAATTCATGTCCTGGTGTCCCTATTGAAATTCTCTTACTTTATTTTGAATATATAAACAAATCTAAGATTACACATTAAACATCGCAAAAAAAAAAATATCTAATTCGACTTCATTTCCATCATGAAGTACGAAAAGTAATTGAACTTAACATAACCAAAAAATAATGTGTCAACTCTACGAGTTCCGAGCCCTAATTATAATATTTTAATAATACGTCGTTTCGTTTCACTCTTTCCCCTCTCGTGAAGATAGAAATAATAATATTAATTTCAACAAACATTCGCGCGTTTGTTGTTGTCAGGTGACAAGCAAGCGACCTCCGCTACAACGGTGGGTCCTTGATGGAAAATCAAATGTATATATATACGAATACGATGCATCAAAACAATCGGTATGGTATCAGCGGGTGACGAGTTTAATCGTTTTTTTTTCTTTTCCGAACGTCTTCACGTGATTTTATATAATATACGCAGATAATAATATTCTCCATTTTAAATTGCATTGTGCGCACGCGAGTCGACGGGTTCCCTCAAAACACTCCTCTTCGCTGTTGCGAGTTTCAAAAATTATTGTTGTACTTCACGCTTGCACAGTGCATTACGATTCCCAATGTATGCAGTATAATAAACGATGTCGATTGTGCGTGTAGTCGAATGGGTACAAAAAAAAAAAAAAATTCGAAATTAATATTTGTTGATCTTTAGAGTTATAGCAATAATAACGACGTAATCGAACCAATCAAATCGTTGTATTATTTATTTTAATCTTGCACAAGAAACGAATTTAACGGATTTTATTTGAATTTTATTAAATCGATAATATTTTAATTGCGTTTACGTGTATAAACTTGTCATATTATACACAGTGTCATAATATTTAATATTTTTTAATCGGAATATTAACTAAATATTTAAAAAAAAATTATTCAATAC
Source organism: Aphis craccivora (assembly GCA_009835225.1). Classification (NCBI taxonomy): domain Eukaryota; kingdom Metazoa; phylum Arthropoda; class Insecta; order Hemiptera; family Aphididae; genus Aphis; species Aphis craccivora. The sequence goes on from VUJU01000219.1 coordinate 134,486, forward strand.
TAATAATAATAATTATTGCTATTGCTAATGGTGTCGTCGTCTGACACCGCCGCCAAAACAGTTTTTGAGAGTATTCGCTAGGTAACTCAAAATAGTTATAAATGATAATATTATTTATTGTTATATTATGTATAGGTATCGTTATCGTACCTACAGGTGTACGTTATAATATATATTGTTACCACGACAGCCTCGGGATTGTATGTAGGTACCTATCCGTTTTCCAGAGGTCAAAGGATAAATTAAACTGTCCACTTGTCATTTGTCGCTTATATTATGTATATCGGTTAGGGACAATGGTCGACTTTATAAAAAAAAAAAAAAATAATAATAAAAAAAGAGGACAATGCGAAAAATATGTATACATAGGTACATAATATAGAAATAAATCGCCGTTATCGTGATGTTTTCCCCCAAGGACGATACGATGACGGTTTATAGAGGTAAATTAGTTAATGACGACGACAATGGTAATAATGATGATGATGATGATGATAATAATAATAATAACAATTGAGCATCGACCGCTACGTTATTATAATATAAGTAATAAGTATGTATACATATTATATTTTCATCATTTAATTTAAAATAACCCTGGTCAATAGTGGCCAAGCCCGGAATTTACCAACTAGTCATCGAGTTAAACTAGGTAGGCAGGACTCAATTTTTGCAGATTAATAAGAAGTAAAATTAAGTTAACTTTTTAACTCATTTAAACGGGTATTTGGACCGGTAAAAATGCTAAAATTCGGTGGTCAGGTGATTAGCATATCTAGCACTATCAATGGCGATTGGGAGCGATTTATATATAGATTATATAAAAATGGATTCAAGGTTAACAAAATATACACGTATGTCAAGATATATGACTTAATGAACAGTTAAGGTATGTTTGTTGAGTAAATTTGCGCAATGATGAATTTGATTGTGGCCGAGAGTATACACTTATTGTACCAATTCATCAATAGTAATATCCGTACAGTTTTGGGTCGTCCCGATTCTACATAATATAAGTTAAAAGGCACTGATTGTGACATTGTTTTTGACAAATATTAACTTTAAAATGGCGCAATGTTTCTATGTATGAGTTGTATGATTAAATAAAAACATATACCCACTCGATAAACCAAGCATCATTTTTGTCACAAAATAGCTTGTGAAATTATTTTCTATTATTGTTTTACCATGGAATTTCGAATTGGTCAAATCTTTAAATTAATTTTTTTTAACATTTTAGATTGGATTTGACAGGAATATTACACGTAGCTTAATGAACGAAAAGTGATGATCATAGACATTCATAGTATGCTATGCGAAGTGTAATACGCACATAATATTAGAAGAAATATAAATATATTAATCGTTAAACAAATAGCGTTGACTAGCGCCATTATTTATCTATATAATAGTTATTGTATTTATTAATTTGTCCTCACATTATATAACACTGATTTAACTTCACATAATATTATGCGTGTTTTATGGCTTCCATTTATATAAATATATTGCATAGTATGATGATTTTTAAACCTACGCATATATATTAATCACTCAATTCTTCGTGCCGTACTTCCTATATAATAGTGCAAAAAACCAAATTTAAATACGGGCCATCGTACCTACACAACGTACGCTTTATATAGGGGAACGCTTTATCACTACTTTGTACTTGACAAATTATATATTTATTCTGACGCTCATTGTTTTGCCGAAGGTTACATTCCAAATTATTTCTAAGTATACACCCAACGCCTACGACTCCTATGTTATAATATTTTCTATAATAAGTGATGTGCAGTTGTTATTGCTACCGCGTGGAGGTTAAAGCCGTATTTGTTTTCAGTAATTAATTATATATGTACCTATGATGTGTATTATATGCAATATACATACATATATTATAATATTTTATGCTTATCACTCATATTTAGAAGTGTACATAATATGAAGCGTCTTCAAGTCTTACATTACATTATACAGCTAAAAATATTACATATTCTGCATACTAATACAAATTATAAATAAATATTAAAAAAAATTGGTTTTATGTACATAACCATAAAGTATCAATATTTTTATTAGGTCATCGTGCCAAAAAAATGTTGTAATGATTCTACAAGAATTTATTTAGCATTTTTTGTTTTTTCAAGTAAGCTACTGTATTATTAAAAATATAGGGGAAATAACAACAGGGAATATTCAAATTTTATAATTCTGGTAAAGATAACAGGTATAATTTAACATGCACGAAAATAATTTATAAATTCATAAGATAATAATTTATATTGGTGTATTTATATATATATATATATATATTATTATCTACAGTTCTGAATTCTAGTTACCTATATAGATATACTATAATATAGTATATAGTATATAATATATTACAATATATATAGTAAAAATTAAAGCACGTGCGATTTAATCACTTTCTTTTTTTGGTGTGTGATCGACTTGATATTATCAAGTCAACCAACTATCGCAATAAATACATAACACTATGTATTACTATCTATTAACTGCAGCTACCTTATTTTAATTATAGACTAAATCATATTTTAAAATTCAGCACTCTCTCTCTCTCTCTCTCTCTTTGTGCAGCGTTCTTTGCGATTAATCAAATTTACATTTATTTTATTACAGGATGACTAAAATGTCAAATGCATTTTTCAAGCCAGATTTACTTACCGCTCATTTGAGTCTGCCAAACGGCGTCACCGACGCCCCACAGTCCTGATATAGTGAAGAACAGTTTGGGGTTGTTGGGATGAGGCCGCCACACGATCAAGATCCATATGAGTATCGAATGGACGACGAAGCCCAGCACCATCAGTGGCAGTCTCCCGATGTATTTCATTATGGTGCCGAACAGCAGTGAGCATATTGCGTTGACCACACCAAAGCATATCATCACGTACCCGACCGATGGAATACCAAGGGCGCAGGACACATACGCCTGGAACGGATACGGTGCTTGAGTAAGTCAATATTATATAATACACAATACTTATTACGGTATGCTTAAAAAATAAACTACACGCCAATCGGTTTATTAATTATTATAATATTGTCTGCAGATTTTGAAGAGGAAAGTTAACAATGGACTACATTTTCACCAACGGATAAATAATTGAGAAATACTAGGAACATGATAAAGACTTGTTCGTGATTTTTGTAGACTTCAAGCGAGTCAATAATAGTGTCAATATAGGTATCAACATGGACAACGCCGAGGTACTAGGAAATCTTAGAAAAACCAATTAAAATAATTGGAATGTGTAACTTAAAAACACGCATTAAATTCCGTTACCAAGAGGAATAATTATATTATCATTACATCCTGGAGCTAAGCTCTCGACTAAAACAGAAAGATATTTTATCCTATACGTTTTAATGTGCCGTTAAAAAAAGTCAGTAAGTCACGAAATTAAACTCAATGATGGTAACGATGTATAATACATCTATGTAGATGATATTGTAATATTAGGTGATACTGTAAACTATGTAATTAAGGTCACAAAGAAATGAATCAAGTCTAGCCACATAGTGAGCCTTGCTGACAACAAAAACATATAAAATATCTACTAATGGTTAGACAAGTGATGAACAAGGAAACCTTTTTGAAATGAAAATGGAGAATATATAAGAGACGAAAATCAATGATCTTGAAAGGTTGCACTATAAATCAAATAAGTAACGGATTGCTCCTAAAAGCATAACGATTGAAGTGGATAACCAGCATATGAAAAAAAATATAATGTCATTTGTAGAAAACTATAAAAATCATTCAGATGCAGTGTAATATTGTTTGTTGGTTAATAGCGTGTATTATTCCGGTATATGTTTATTATATAGTAGGCAGTAGGCACCTATAAAATACATTATTGTTTTATACTACCAAGTATAACTGACAGTTTCGCGGTAATAAAATTGTATCGCAAACGTACCTATCCATACGCAATACGCATATTATGCATTATTGTTAGATATTAAGACCCGGAAATGCAAGCGCTATATAAACACATCTAAAACGTCAAATTTGCAATAAACTAAATTGTTGATCAGTAAGTCGGCGGTCTTTCAGATGTAAGACGGATGTGCAATCATACGCGGCAAATACGCAATGTGCATAGGTATAATTTTTACTACTACTTTTTACCACTTTTTTGTGTACTAAAATAATTATAGTTTGTGTTGATTGTGATGCTCCCACATTTTATGCAAATTTCAATAACCAAATAGTGTTTTTTACATACTTTAAATATTTACTTTTTTTTTCTTTTTTTTTTTTTGGACCGTTTGGTAAAAATAACGTCTGATTGCATTGATATACGTGAGCCCGAAAATTTTATTACAGGTATAGAGTGAAAAACATGTATGTACAATGTACATTGTACACTTACATGATGACACTTCAATATACAATTTTTATGATGTTTTCTATGATAAATGCACATTATATTTGATTTCAAATTCCTTTGTGCGTGATTATTATATCAATTCTAATTAGTTAATGAAAAATTGTTTTTTTTTTTTTTTTTTTAACACATATAAAATTGAATATATTCGGTATGTTTGTATATTATATGTTATACAAATAATTAATATTAATTACATGATAAAATGATTTTATTATATATATATATAGGAAACGGTGACTCAAATGACGGATGGAAGTGATGAGCTACCTACTGTTCCCTAAATAAGCACCAGTTTTGATACACGCGATGTTTACTCTAATTGTACTTCAGTCAACCCTATACAAGTATTATAAGTTATAATAATTTTATAACCATAACCTCGTGAAGAGTTTCAAACAAAATCATAGTAATTTTTACTAAAATAATAATAACCATCCAGAAAGCAGCACACACTAGTTCTAAAAACATATATATTTATAATAGTATTGTAGCTTCTATTTAACAACAACGATGATGATACTAATAATAATATAAAATCCACGTATGCAATGTCTTACCTGAGTGAAATCGGCTCCGATGAACGCTTGTTCCATTCCAATCCAAATGGTGATCGGTATGAGGAGTTGTTGATACGGTTTTTTCAGCTGATAAGCCGTGGCCGACAACAGTTGAATACCGGATAGTTCTTGGCTATCGGCACGCCTCTGTTTCTCTCCGTATCTGTAAACAGAACAACGCGTTCAATTTTAATTTATAATAAAAATAAAAAAATATAAAAAAAATAATAACAGTTAAGTAATATTGAACAATCGGGAGAACAGTATTTTGATACATTAGATAGACACAACGACTACTGCAGTATGTCCATCACCTGTCCAAATGTATAATATAATAGATACATATTACTAACTGTCCCAGTGCACTTTGTCACTCGTAAAAAATTC